>CM076582.1:722067814-722331814 GCA_034641835.2 Pinus albicaulis
TATCGATATGTCAAGACAGTTCTTACGGACCACATTATCTATATTTTGAATATGAAATATAAGTTTTTTTTTTGGATGTATATAATATATATCAAAAGAAACATGCCAAAAGAAAATTTTGTATGGGAACTGAAAGCGTTCACAGCCAAACTTTGTGTGTAGAGCCTCTGATCTCAAAGCATTCCAAAATCAAACCATGTCACAGGTGTGGTCTGATTAAACTTAGTTCACAGTTAACCAAATTTTGAGTATTCAAAAGTAAACCATGTCACAGGAGTGGTCCGATTAAACTTAGTTCACAGGTAACCAAATTTTGAGTATTGTCGAGTCTTACCCATGCAATCAATTGTAGTGCTTGGTAGGATAAACAAAGTTTTGGTTAAGTGTGGTGCGAAATAGCAGCCAAGCTAACTTACAGAACTAGATTAAGAGTTTCTATAAATACCTTGTCGGAGTTTATTGTGTGTGATGTATATCATAAAATTATTGAATTGGAATCTCGCCTCAGCAAGAAGGATGTGCACATTACAAGGAGATATCATTGATCTTCAACTCTCACATTTTGATATTTTTCATTGTTTTATCAGAATGACTGCCTATCGTTATAATTTTTTTTCAAAAGGGTCGCTGCATAGGGCTCATTGCATTTTCTTCAGATATTAAAACAATTATGATTTATCAATTAGCACAGAATATTATAAACTTCACGTTTCCACGAATTAAAGCACATACAAATCTGCTCTGCAACAAAGCTGTTATATCAAATGATAAACAAGTGTACACTGGAAAATTGCATTAGACAATTGGTATGTTATTCTTCATTCTATATAAATGAGAACCATTCAAAATAAATTAAGTAAATAAATATACTTGGATGCAACATTAATCATGTGAGATACCACAGTTCAGTAAAACCTACGAAGTTTACATTAAGTATGAATTGCTTTCAGTGTATGATATCACCGCAATGTTGTTAAAATATAGATTGTATATTGATACAAATCATGTAGAAAAATATGGACTATATATTGTTTACATTAAGTAAAGAAATATACTTGGATGCAATATAATCATGTGACATGCCACAGTTCAGTAAAACCTACAAAGTTTACATCAAGTATGAATTGATTTCAGCGTATAACATCACTGCAGTGTTCTTAAAATATAAATTGCATATTAATACAAATCTTGTAGAGTGATAAAAGTTAAACTCAGCATAAGACTCAGCATTATGATTAACCAAAGATGAAACAAAAATAGCAAGGAGTTATCTTTATGCAAGCCTGATAAGTCCTTTCAATAGGGCACAAGTTATTCTATAGGCATTCATGTGATAGCAAGATAACCATCTATCATAAGAAACATGTACTTAGTTCTAAAACAATAATACGAAACTTTAAAAGTCTGATTTGAAAGGTGAAAATAAGCTGAAATTCAAGCCGTTCCCATTATTTTGGCATCAATTTGATTGTTTCAAGCATGTAGATAATGGGTCGAAGTGATAATTAGGTGTTTAAAAAGGTTTCCGAGGAAGGGAAACTCAAATAAACATTTGCTATAATAGGCTATGATATAGGCATTCGAGTGACATCAAGATAACCATTTAATTTACCATAAGAAACATGTTAAAACAATAATATCAAACTTTCAAAGTCTGATTTCAACTTGGTGAAACATAAGGTGAAATGCAAGTCATTCCCATTAATTTGGCATCTAATTTGACATTGATCTGATTGTTTCAAGCATGTAGATTATGGTTTTAACTTGGCATCGATCTGATTGTTTCAAGCATCGATTATGATCACCATCATATCCATACAAAAAAAGGGGTGAGTTAAGATCATCTAGGAGTAAACATGATGGACACATTAAATCACCATATATTAATTATCTAGCAAAGCACCCTAATCCAGTAGATCATAATATATTATTCGTACCAACACACATCTAAGCATCCACATGTCAATTTATTTGTTCAAGCAATCCACAATATAGTCTTAAACTATATAAAGTCCAATGCATTGTAGCAATTATATGTTCTAACCCTAGAATCAAAGTTCATTGTTCGTCTTGAACAATGTGTTCCACTCATATGAAATGTGCTAGTGGCAAATTTTCCAAAATGGCATCATGATCATCTATCGATAACCTCCATTGTCGCTGTTTTTTTCTACTCTTCAATTGCTTCAACTGCAGTCGAGTTTCTATGACCAAGTGACTATATTGGGCATAAATAACCTCTGGCTGGTAATCTTGAAAAATAATATGATCTTTACATTTCTTTACTTCTTCAAAGAAATGTCCCATTAACACCATTGAACCGATTGGGTATGTATAATTTGATGGATCATTATACTCTTGCAACAGTGTGGATTTAGACATAGTGCATCGTAATAAATAATAATGCATTTTTTCTTGATTATTTTCTGGTGCAATGACAACGAAGACATCACCTTCTCTAACCATATCAGAGACAAGATCATAATCATTGTCAATCACAACCACTTCATTTTCCATTTCCTTGTCACTCACGTTTCCAAATGGGGGAAATGGTGTCAATTGTTCGAGTTTCCATGGTTGAACAAATTTCTTAATTTGGTTTTCACATTCATCGATAGACTCTGTCTAATCAAGACATGCATAACAAAAGCAAGAGCACTTTCGTTTCTCAATGCAATGTATATTTGTCATGCTCTTACTCCTAATGAGTGTAAAATTCTTGTTTTAGGGATTACACTGTGTAGAAATTAGCTGAATAAATCACTTATTCAATGAAGATTAACCCGATCATACATCAATTTCGAATTGCATGCATAACACATAACCTTCTTCTACAATTAATTGTCACATGCGGAAAGAATAGAAGCAATCTCACATCAAATCAATCCCACATTAACTCAAGATAGAAAGTTTATAGCTGAAAAACCCCAGCTATAGTATTTTATAAATGGAGAGAACATGCAGCAAATACATAGTACAAACTCCTCACAAGTACTCAGTACTATCTCCCAAAGCTACACAAAAACTAGCTTGGTTTTGAACAAGTCACAGGTTCAAAACACACCCACTACTTTCCCTGCCTCTATTGCGCAGTCAAGGCTGGTCTAAATAGAGATCCAAGTTCGAATCTCACTGGCTCCAACTGCGCAATTGTCATTGGTAATTTCCTCCAAGTGTAGTGCAAATCTCATGCACAACTAATGTCGCAACTGATAGCTAACTCAACCCTTTCATCTACCTCTTTCACTTGTCGCCACTGAACTGTCCATGCACTGAGTTAAACCGATGTGTTATTTAGTTGAATAATGAGTTAATAATTTGTGAATTAAATAATATTTAATTCACACAACTCATCTCTAGTGTATTAGCCAGTTAAACTAAATACAACTAGTTCAACTAGTTAACTAGAACACCATCTCCATCAACTGTCGCATCAACTCCACCGAACTCTGCCACTTGAGCTCTAACTGAAGTCAACCATGCATTAGCTCACTTCTTAACTCCATGAAATTCGAATTTCCTGCACACGCATGCCCCACCTCCGGGGTCAAACTAACTGAAGTACTCCAAGAGAGTAAACTGCTGTTTATAGTCCAAATATTATTAAGGGTAAATAATATTTGACTTCCCTGTTTTAAGGAGAGGCAGTCTAAAAATAGACTTCAACCTCTTTGACCTCAAAAATAGAGTCTCATCTATTTTTACCAACATGACACATACTTCAAGAATATCAAACTGGAATCCCCGAACCATGCTCCATATGTCTAAAAATAGATATAGTCTAAAAATAGATTTTTCCGACAAAAATCACATGTGGTCCCCACCTAGTTTAGGTGATCACTTTCCAACTAGGATCAGGAAAGATGTTTCAGGAGGCCTCCTTCACTGTTTCTTGTTGCCATTTTCAACACTCCCTCTCAACAAGAAAGGACTGTCTTTGCATGCGACATGCAACTCCATGCATTCGCCCTGCAACCTTCACAAGCGCCATGCAACTCCATGCATGCGACATGTAACTCCATGCATTCGCCATGCACCCTTTGCATGTGTCATGCAAACTCATGCATGCACCCTGCAACTCCATGCATGCGCTCTGCAACTCCTCTGAAATTGAATAGGCTCCAAACAACTCAATCAGTCTGATGAATCTATCATCAAAGTCTTTGACTTCTGCTGGGCCCAACTGCACATGTCATCAGGAACCACTGCGCTGTTGAACTCTTGCACCCATGCACTCTGCACTTGCTGTCAACTCTGATACGCGCTCCAAGATCCGACACTGTCACTTTGATCTGCTTGAATCAATCCAACTGATCATGCTACTGTTGCGCTGTGGGCACCTCGTAGCCAGGTTCAATCCATGAGATCCACACCATCTCATGAATCTGCCCAGAAATCTCCTCATGGGATTAATCATGCATGTCACCCCACCTCATACCTAGTGGTATAGCTGCATGCACTCCCTCTGCCCGTCTGGCACGAAATTTCTCTGCATGAGTGGTCTCTTCCACTCCATGATCCTCTTGTGGCTGCTCCACACTCCGAGGTTCACTATCACCTGCATGCAAAACCCGCTCCCTCTCAAGCTTCAATTGCATGTCTTCCTTCCGCTTCCCAACAATAGGAAGCTCCGTAGACATCCCATCTACTTCAAGTCTGTAGAGATTCTTTGCTCGAATCCCAACCTTCTTGACTTGTCCCGTTGGCCTTGTGCCGAAGGAAAACTTTTCCTTCTCTGAAGACAACTTCATACCCTTTATCCTCTAACATTGCGACTGAGATTAAATTCTTTGTTAGACCTGGTACATGCAATACATCTTGTAAAAGAATGAGTTTACTTGACTCCCTCTGAAAGGTTATGGTACCAATGCCGGTCGCATTGTATCGTCCACCGTCGCCCAACTCAACATGCATCTGGAGACCTTTCTCCACCAAGTCACCGAAAAGATTTGCATCTCCCGTCATGTGAAAGGAAGCGCCACTATCAATATACCACCCCGATCCCAATGCACTAGACAACATGCATGCGATCAATGAGAAGTATAGCTCAAATTGCGAGGCTAGAGCCTCACCAGCTGCAGTTCCAGCAGCCTGCTTGTTCTTCTTCTTCTTTGGGCAATTCGTGGCGTAATGTCCATGATCGTGACAGTGAAAACACTTCACTTTGGACATGTCACGCTCTTTACCATCCGCACTGGATTGAGAAGCCTTCTCCTTGCCCTTCCCCTTCCTTGCTTTGGTAGCCAAAGCGCAGTCTTCTTCATCAGCTCCCTTTGACGAAGAACCATCTCTGGTATTTCGCCGGATCTCCTCTTGCACGAGATCAGACCACAGTCTTTCCCATCCCGGCAACTTTTCCCGACCATTGACACTATCTTGATATGCATGCCAACTCTTCGGCAAACCAAGAAGCGCCAAACTCACTAGATCCTCATCCTCCACCGGCACACCAACACTTCCCAGCTCATCCCGACATTGGGTGAACCTCGTGAGGTACTTCGGCATACTTTCCCCCTTCTCACACTTGATGTTCCTGAGTCTATCTTTGAGCGCCAACTTCCTCTGATCGCTCTTGCTTTGGTACAGATCCGTCAAGGCTTTCCACATCAAATATGGAGAGGCCTTTCCATGTAAACTGGATACAATGTGATCCTTTACACCCTCCAACATGATCCTTCGACATTTTGCTTGTTTCTTTTGCCATGCTTCCACAACAGCAGCATCATTAGAAGTAGGCTTTGGAATCTCTTTCTCCATGAATTCCAACAGCCCATGATCATCTAATACAGCCTCCATGTGGTCCTTCCATGCAACATAATTCGAACTGCCTTCCAAGGCATATTCTAGTCGCAACCCGATGAAAGACATTTTCACCGCGGCACCAAGAACACAAATCTGCAAACTCGAATTTCACCACCAACTGATAACTCAATCGCTTCCGATCTACACTTGAGAACAAATTATTTCCAAATCAGAGATTGACTGCATGGGATTTTACCAGACCTTTCACTTTCCAAAGAAAGATGAATCCGGAGGCTATCTGGCCCGTATGCAGGCTCTGTCCGAGGAAATAAGTTTGCAATCACCGTAACAGATCTCGACAGTTAATATCGCTCCGATACCATGTAGAAATTTGCTGAATAAATCACTTATTCAATGGATATTAACCTGATCACACATCAATTTCGAATTGCATGCATAACACATAATCTCTTCTACAATTAATTGTCACATGCGGAAAGAATAGAAGCAATCGCACATCAAATCATCACACACATTAACACAGTATGTATGGGGAAAGCTTATAGCTGAAAACCCCCAGCTATAGTATATTATAAATGGAGAGAAAATGCAGCAAATACATAGTACAGACTCCTCACAAGTACTCAGTACTATCTCCCAAAGCTACACAAAAACTAGCTTGGTTTTGAACAAGTCACAGGTTCAAAACACACCCACTACTTCTCTGCCTCTATTGCGCAATCAAGGTTGGTCTAAATAGAGATCCAGGTTCGAATCTCACTGGCTCCAACTGCGCAATTGTCATTGGTAATTTCCTCCAAGTGTGGTGCAAATCTCATGCACAACTGATGTCGCAATTGATAGCTAACTCAACCCTTTCATCTACCTCTTTCACTTGTCGCCACTGAACTGTCCATGCACTGAGTTAAACTGATGTGTTCTTTAGTTGAATAATGAGTTAATAATTTATGAATTAAATAATATTTAATTCACACAACTCATCTCTAGTGTATTAGCCAGTTAAACTAAATACAACTAGTTCAACTAGTTAACCAGAACACCATCTCCATTAACTCCTCAATCAACTCCACCAAAACTCTGCCACATGAGTCTAACTGAAGTCTAACATGCAATAGCTCACTTAACTCATAGGAAATTCGAATTTCCTTATGTCAGCTGCATGCCCCACTTCTGGGGGTCAAACTGAAGTGCTCCAAGAGAGTAAACTGCTGTTTATAGTCTAAATATTATTAAGGGTAAATAATATTTGACTTCCATATTTTTAGGAGACACAGTCTAAAAATAGCCTGGGTCCTAAAATAAGGGTCTCATCTATTTTTACCAACATGTCGCATACTTCAAGAATCTCCAACTAGAATTCCCAAATTATGCTCCGTATGTCTAAAAATAGACATAGTCTAAAAATAGATTTTTCGACAAAAATCACATGTGTGGTCCCCACCTAGTTTAGGTGATCACTTTCCAACTAGGATCAGGAAAGATGTCTCAGGAGGCCTCCTTCACTGTTTCTTGTTGCCATTTTCAACACACTGGTATTATATGGCAATGATCTATCAACATCACCCATTGCAATATTCCAAAAGTACCTGCTTGAGAAAAACACACACATATGTATGAGTCAAATTTTGAAAAATATTAAATATTTTTTTGATAACAAAATACGTGCACATATATATATACACATGTATAATATATTGTTAGTTAAATGTGTATGCCTACCTGTGCACATCAGCCATCCTTGGGTTCGATACATGACTTAAATTGTCCTTGCACCAATTAACAACATCTAAAGAATTTGCAAGTCGGGAAGCTGAGTTATTCAATTGATACCTCTTAAGTGCACGTTTTATGCATGCCCCAACACCATCATGCTCTCCTTTTCCATGCCCTGTCTCAAAGAAATTCCATGTATGTCGAATGTTGATTTTCCTATGAAGACGAGACAACCAATAGAACGATCTTGCTGATTTAAATTAACTAGCACAACCATCTGACCATACCCAATGTTCTTTAAAATTGACTCTTCGTTTCAACATTTCATTATAAATAACATTAAAACAATGTTGAACAAAACACGTGTCATGTGTTCGATCATCACTGATGTAGAAATGGTACTCCTTAATCACCTCACGATTATTTTCATCGCTATCAAAACCATCGACAGCAAGCTCTGTGTGTCTATACAAAATACGCACAAATATAGATACTTGGTCTGAATGATAATACTAACTTTGTATCTCCTTTTGTGGACTAAATGTGTAATTCTCAGCGAAATAAACCACTGATAATATTTTTCCTTTTGGGAACACCTCACGTGATTGCTTGAACTGTAAATCCTACCATCGTGCTATATGACAATGCTTAATATATTTGTATATTTTCACCCTGAAATTCTCCATAAAAGATGTCACTGGAATCTCGTCGTCAAGTAAAGTGATATTTTTTGATGTTGTGCTTGAATCTGCAACAAGATTGTAAGTAACATATTCATATCACTTCCAATTCAGATTGATATTTGACAGTCTGGGATCATTAGGATCAATGGGATACTTTTCATAGTAGAGTGCCAAATGAGAACATTTGTCACATTTTCTTCCACCAACACATTCCTTTTTATAAAATAATTCATTATTCTCTCGTGGACATAATACCTTTGATAAAAATTCACGAACACTTGAAGGAGGGTCATTTGACCAATATTTTATGCCAAAATTTACAAATGTCTCATACAATAATTCGAATTCTACATGGTATCGACAACAAAATGTGTCTCGAACAGTGATAGGCCTGACATACCATGGTTTAAGCTTCACAAATGTGCTAAGAGAAATCTTCACATCAATATTACTCTCCATAAAGCTCTCGAATAATTCTACTTGACTGACCTGTGTTATATGTTTGGAATGAGATTCATAAACTCCCTTAGATATATGGCGTCGCAGTTGATCCTTTTCATTTGGCGACACACGAGAGTTCGAATCCCAAAACTCTTTTACCCTATCCCTCACACCATCAGGAAGTCTATCATGATATGGATGCCTGCAGATATTAGCCCAACATGCAAGTTCATCATTCTCATCTATTTGAGTTCTAAATTTTGAATGCCTCCATAAACTTTTTCTTGATGTTTTAAACAATTTTGAAGTTGTTGACATTAACCGACTTGATGAAGTTCCTTTCGCAACTGCACCTATTAAAAGTGCTCTACGAGCATTCTTTGCAACATCAGATCGCCCTTTGGCTAGTATGCCAAGCGCCGACGTCACATTTTTTGTTACCATTTCATTTGCTAAAACCTATTTTTCACTTTTAATGCCCAATAATTCCACATCATTTTTGAGAGATTTGTGCTTTATAAGTCCACGTAACAGTTGAGCTTGTGCTATGATAGATAAACCTTCAAAAGTATGTTTCAATACGGACTTTACTTTATCTCAAACTGTCCTTTTAGCCAATGGTGGTCCCAATTCTTCAATTTTAGTTGCATCCATATTTTCTAGAAACTTGTAGTTGTATACAACGTTCTTGGAACTTCCAATTAATTGCAGTGAAATTAGACGTGTGGTAGTATCTTCTTGTGGTTCTGATGTTTTCCCTGCATAAAAAACAATATTAAAACTTCTAATTTGAAATTGACATATATATATTTTTAATTTTAAAACTATTTTGAACTACGATGTTTTTTAAAAAAAATACAAAATTCAAATTGAAGAAACTATTGACTCACCAGTGACATTAATATCAATATTCTCTTGGACATTTGTGGTAGTATCTTCTTGTGGTTCTGATGTTGTCCCTGCATAAAAAACAATATTAAAACTTCTAATTTGAAATTGACATATACATATTTTTAATTTTAAAACTATTTTGAACTACAATGTTTTAAAAAAAAAATACAATTTATTCAAATTGAAGAAACTATTGACTCACAAGTGACATCGATATCAATATTCTCTTGGACATTTGTGGTAGTATCTTCTTTTGGTTCTGATGTTGTCCCTGCATAAAAAACAATATTAAAACTTCTAATTTGAAATTGACCTGTATACATATTTTTAATTTTAAAACTATTTTGAACTACAACGTTTTTAAAAAAAAATACAAAATTCAAATTGAAGAAACTAAATTGACTCACCAGTGACATCGATATCAATTACATTCTCATTGACAAGTTCCTCAACATTTCTCATTTCCTCGTCATTGTCATTACCTCTACATCTATTTCACGATGCTTTACATCCACATTTCTTTCATGCCTTAATCTTTCCCTTTCCTCTCGCCTTTTTTTTTGTAATCTCTCATTTTTATCCTTTAAATCTTTTCTTTTTCGATCGTACCTTGATATGCAATTCCTTTGGTTTCCCATGTTCACAAAATTGGAAACCTAAAATCCAATTCTATTTGGACCAAATACCTAAAAAAACATAAAGAGTTCAGACTAAGTACTTCATGCTTTCAATAAAAGAGAAAATTTTAAAAAAAAATTAAATTCATAAAGACATTTTGCAAAAATACTTCATGCCTTCATAGATTGCAAGATTGCAAAAATACTCCATGTCTTCATAGAGACATTATGCAAAAATATTTCATGCATGCACCCAAAAACATTTCAAAAAAAAAATTTGCACCCGCAAAAAATTTCAAAAAATATTTCGCACCCAAAAAACTTGAAATTTTTGTTTTTGCCAAAAAAAAATTTGTACACAGAAAATATTCACACCTTTACAGAAAAACAATTCGGACCTTCGCAATTTTCGGACCCTCGCACCTTCGCAATTTTCTTTGGTTCGGAATTGTATGTGAAATTAATCTTTCGGGCGAGAGTATTTATATAAAACTCTCGACCGAAAGATTGCGTCGGCTTTTGATTGAAACATTTTATAAAACTTTTATATATAACATTTAATAAAACTCTCGGCCGAGAGTTTAGAAAAATCTCGACCGAGAGTTGTCTAAACTCTCGGTCGAGAGTTCTAAATTTCTCGGTCGAGAGTTTTAGAAATTTCTCGTCTGAGACATTATCTCGGCCGAGAGTTTCTGGTCAACGAAAAACTCAGAAAATTCTGCAGTTTTCAGGAACCTGCAACTTTGGAGGGACGGAACACCTACAAAAACAAAATTTTATATGTCGGACCAAGTACCATTAGATTCATCTCTAAATGTAGTTTTTGATGATGTGAGATTTATGGAGTTTCATTAAAAAATTCAATTTTTTATTTCTTTTTTACTAAATTGTGTCACTGTGGAATTTCATTGTTCGAAAAATTGCACTGAATGAAAATTCAATAACTTTCAAATGAGGACACCAAAAAATTCAAACAAATCATATTGCATTTCCTCTCCCTATCTACTTCAAAAGGGTACTCTCATTTTTCTTATTGACGATCACATTGAAAATAAAATCTAAGGATCATAAAATATATTGAAACATCACTTTTTTTTATATTATTAAGCTAAAAAATAGCTAAAAATATGGTAATTTAATCAAAGTGCAGAAAAAGCCAAATTTGGGCACTATTCACAATGAAATAAAGTTATGATCTTGTAGTTTACAAAAATGAATAACCTTTCTCTAAAAAGACAAGGATGTAGTGACTATTTGTATTTTGAAAATTTTAATTTCTGGATGGCAAACACAAGAAATTTTATCTATGTATCCAATATTTTTTAAATGGTAGTATGGGTATTATTCTCAATTCTTGTTTTTATGTCAAAGCATAATAATTTTGGCTAAAAATAGGTTTAGAAAACAGTTGAAGTTGAAAAACATAGAAAATTACAATTTTCAACGTCAAAAAAGGGCAAAAAGTGTTTCCCAACTTCACATTTTCACCTTTCAACATATCTTTATTCTCTATCTAAAACATGAAATTGAAAGCATGAAAAGTTAAGATTAAACTGTTTAACTGATCGTGGATTATGTCATTTATTGACGCTCTACACATAATCATTATTCTTGCAGTAAAAGTAAAAGTAGTGGCGTTTGGATTTGCTCACTTTCAAATGTTATTTTATCTCTTTTTTCTTTTGGGGTATATATTTTTCTAATTCCTTTGATCTTTCTTTTAGGACTTTTTACCCTCTTTTTTGGCTTTTTATTATTTTTTTCATTTTTTCAAAATATGGGAAAACACTTTCAGAAAAGCAAGGTATGTACATATTTACAATACTATCAAAGTCATTTCAAAATTTATGAACCATATTATTATAGGACCCTAATAGCGGCTCCACATGGGGATGGCATTTCCTGGTGAAATGTCAAGAACTTTTACGACTAGTATCCTTTGACCTTTGACTGTGATGATCCTGTAAATTTCTTCTGATTTCTGCAATAACTCATATTTATGATATTTTACCTCTCAAAGCTAAGGGCCTTCTCTCCGGGCTTCAAATTTGTTAGGAAAACATCCAATCCAATCTAAAATCTTCAATGTATATCTACAATTATCAAAAGTAAATGAGACTAATTATTGGTTAACTCAGGAGAGTAGTAGTGCTTCAACATTCTGCCATTTATTGGTCATTCTTACAAATATGTTCCATCCATTTCTTTCAAAAAGAAAGCATTATTACCTCTATATCCATAAATCACATAAGGTCCTTTCCACAAAAAATCAAATTGTCCATGTTTACCTTTGTCTTCTCTTCTAGAATCCCACTTTAACACTTGGTCTCCAATGTAAAAATCATCTTCTTTACTCTTTTTATAAAAAAAAATATTTATTTTATCCTGGATAACTTGGGATTTGGTATAAAATTCTTCCCTTATTTGTTGTAAGTGAATAGTTTGATTGATCCTTCTTTGAATGTCATTTGTTTCAACTTGTAACTCTTGGATAATTTTCATCACTGGTACACCTAGGGAGGATGGAAAAACAACATCCATTCTATAGACAAGTTGGTAAGGGGAGGTACCAATGGATTTTTTAGTAGTAAGTCTATCTGCCCATAATGCATTGACTAACTTCTTGTTCCAAGATTTTTTGTTATCTTCCAGTAATTTTTTCATGATGTTTACAAGGCTCTTATTTGAGGATTCAGCTATGCCATTACCTTGAGGGTAATATGCAGTAGAGTGGCCTAGGGTAATATGGTATTTATGGAAAAATTCAATCATATTTTTGGATTTGAATCCTACTGCATTGTCAGTAATTATCTTTTGGGGACATCCAAATCTTGAAAGAATGTTACTTTCTAGGAAGGAGATAATGACAGTATCTGTAGCTTGTTTGGAGGGTACGGCTTCAATCCACTTCGTAAAATAGTCAGTGGCTGTCAAAATCCACCTATGTTGGCCTGAAGATGGAGGGTGAATTTCACTAATGAAGTCTAAACCCCATTGTTGAAATGGCATTTCAGTTGAAATGGGCATTAAAGGCAGGAGTAATAGTTTTTTCTTACCCTTAAAAATTTGGCACTTGTGATAGGAAGTCACAAACTTTTTGACATCAGCAAACAAAGTAGGCCAGTAAAAACCAGCTCTCAGAATATTGTCTGCAGTAGTTTTCCAATATAGATTTCCTCCACAGTCACCTACATGAAATTCTTCAAGTATTTTGTCAACTTCTTCCTTTAATAAACAATTTAATAAAATCCCACTATGATCTCTCCAAAAAAGTACATTGTCTAAAATAAAAAATCTTACTGCCTTTAGTTTTAAGAATTTGGCTTTGGTTCTTGACAATCCAGGAGGAGCTTGTAAGTTTAGTAGTACAAATATGATATCTGTATACCAAGGTTAGTTTGAAAAGGCTTCACTGATCGTTGGAGTCGCCATCTCTTCCTGATCATCTATTTGGGCAATAAAATTTATGTCTAGGGCATTACAATTAGATTCAGCCATAATTCTAGCTAATCCTTGACCTTTGATAAGATTTGTGGGTTTTATCTCTATGTCATATTTTAAGATAGTGGCAATCCACTTACCTCTTCTTCCATCAGGACCATCTTGAGTAAGAATGTCTTTTACTACATAATTTGGGACATGGGCAATGATGTGAGAATAGAGAATATAAACGTTGAAGTCTTTAATGGTCTTTACCAAAGCTAAGGCTTGCTTCTCCATGATGTTGTACTTTAGAGGGGCATCTCTAAGGGTCTTACTAAAGAAAGCTATGGGCCATTCAAATCCCTGGTCATTTTTATGCAGTAAAACTGCAGCAATGGTGTGTTCTGAAGAAAATGAAAAAATTATGAAATCTTTCTTAAAGTCAGGACTTATTAGGACTGGATTTTCGGTTAAGGCTTGTTTGATGGATTAAAATGACTATTTAGCCTCAATAGTACATTTAATAACTAAATATTTTTTAAGCATGTTGTTTAATTCTCTAATTATCTCAGCTAAAATGGATATGAATCTTCTTAAAAAATTAATCTTACCTAGAAAGGCTTGTAACTCTTTGATGTTTCTTGGTGGATTGATGTTAAGAATTGCTTCTATCCTAGCAGGGTCTATTCTGATTCCTTATTTAGAAATTATGCGTCCAAGTAACTTGCCTTCTTCTAATCCAAATAAATTTTTCTTAGGGTTTAAGGAGATGCCAAATTTCTTGCATTTAATAAAAACTTGTCTCAAATGATCAAGTGTTCATTATTAGTTTTGAAAAACACAGTAATGTCATCTAAGTAAATCACTAAGAAATCATGTATTTCCTTTGCAAAAGCTATGTCCATATCTCTTTGAAAGGTTTCCCCTGCATTCATTAGACCAAAAGGCATTTTTACATATATAAAAGTGCCCCAAGGAGTAGTAAATGTTGTTTTGGCTTGATCTTCTTTTTGGACTAAAATCTGGTTGTATCCTGAAAGACCATCTAAAAGTGAAATCCTAGAAGAGCCAAGTACCCTTTGTAATATGTGATCCATTTTAGGTAAAGAGTAATTATCTTTTAAGGACACTTTGTTTAGATTCCTAAAGTCAACGCATAATATAATGTCTCCTATTTTCTTTCTTGTTGGAACTAAGTTGGAAACCTAATCAGAATATTTGATTGGTGCAATTATCTGTGCATCATATATTCTTTTCACTTATTTTTCTATCAAAGGCAATAAAACAGGGTTAATTCTTCTCAACTTTTGTTTAAAGGGATTTTGATCTTCTTTTATTGGAATTTTATGTTGAATTATGTTGGTATCATAGGATTTGAGATCCTCAAAACTCCAAGCAAAAACATCTTGATATTCCTTTAAAAGAGAAATATATTTTTCCTTTTCTTGTTGAGGTAAGGTTTTGGAAAGTTTGATTATTTTGGGTTTTAACTCTATACCAATATTGCATTCTTCTATATCAGATCTAACTGGCTCCATTTTGGGTTTTCTAGCTACATCATTTGAGTCAAAAAGATCTTCTAAAGGAGTTAAACCTTTGGGTAAGAAATTATCCTTAAGATTCAATATGTCAAATTCATCATCAATAATTTCTTCAATCTCTACTTTCTCTAAGTTATCAATATTTGATTGACTAAATCTAGTTGGTTTAGCCAACTTTATTTATTTACATCTATGTTATTCAAATCAATTTCACAATTTAAATCTTGATCTATAGTACAATCTGTGTCTATCTTACAGTTCTGAAATTCACCTTCATTGTTCATAAACTTGTAAATGTGTTCCTCTTGAGAAAAAATTTGCCAATATTTGAGGTTGCCTGGAATTATTGGTCTATGTTTGACTTCAGCAGTATATCTGTGATTAGGTTGGAATGGTAAATTGCATGTACTAGCAAAGGTTGCTAGACAGTGAGCATGTATATTTTGTTTTCTAGGTATAGCAGCAAATTTACATTCCAATAAATCATTAGTTAAATCTAGCACAGTTTCTCTGTATCGGCTTAATCTAGGATTGTAAACAGAATATACTCCATTTATTTGTTTTATGATCAACTCTGAATCTCCCATGATTAATATTCTTTTACCTCCTGAGTTCCTAATAATTTGGAGTCCTAGAATGAGGGCTTCATACTCAGCCATATTATTGGTACATTTGAAATTGAGCTAGAAAGCATGGCCTTCTGAGTGATTAGTATCTATGTTGGTTATCCAAACTCCTGCTCCTGCTCCTAACTTATTTACTGAACCATAAAAAGTCTAAATGCCATAAATATTCATGAAAGATATTATCATCGTTTGGTGTTTTCTTTTTCTCTATTAGTTAAGTTTTCATTTCATTAGTTTCAGAGTTACATAAGATAAAAGAATCAAGGTCAGTTGGTGTAGAGTAAATTTGGTAATTTATAGATCTTTCTTCACTACTGACCATGTATTTCATCAATTTTTCCCTGTATAACTTCTTAGGCTGACCAAAAACTGATATAGTAGCATAAGACATGTCCAATTGTAGAGATCCTTAAAACTTTGCTCCCCATGAGAAATATAGTAACATTCCATATTTAGGTGGGATATTAGATACTACAATGTCCATTAATATACTCTTACCAGGATATTGAACTAGTGTTACACACAAATCTTTGATTAAGCCTAGGCATTTAACTTTACTCGAATCAAATGAAAACAAATCTTTGTAGGGCCTTGTGATTTCTAAATTCAGAGTTTCCATTATGGCTTTGGGCATTAGATTATGGGAAGCTCCTGAATATAGCATTGCATTGTGTAAAATTTGATCATGAATGGTAACACTAATATAAAATGGAGGAACTACTCCATCTGCATGTTTTCCATTAACATCTGGGCCAAAAATCAACTTTGGTTCATCATCATTCAAATTTATGGAATCTTCTCCATCATTTATGTTTAATGTTTCAGTTATGGTTGATTTATACAAGTCATGTTTTACCAATTCTGTCAAAGGAATTGGTATTTTTACCTTTGCAATTTCAGATTGTATGTTGAATATAGGTTGTGATTCATTTATTTGAATCAAATTTTCTTTGGTAACTGTAGTTTGTGTTGGTTTGTCTTGTTTTTCTACAGTTATGTTTTCATTTTCAATTGGTTTGACATTATCTGTTTGATTTTCTTGTGTTTTACTGCTCCTAATTTTCTTTTCAGTGATTGTTTGTGAAGCAGTAGATGTTCTTTCAGACTTAGAATTATCAGCAGGTGTTTTTGAATTAACAGTTTTTGCATCCACTGATTTAGGATCAGCAGAGAGTATTTTAGGATCTAAATTTGTTGTTTTAACAAAATTAGAAGCTTTTGCAGCAGCAGATTTCTGTGAATCTTTTGTAGCTTGAGCAACTTCATCAGTAATATCAACAATCTTGGGGCTTGATGCATTTTTAAGACTAGAAATTTTTTGGGAAGAACTAGAGTTTTTCTTATTTTCCGTTGGGAGAATTTGCAGAACTTTTGTTTTGGGAACTTCGACTATTTTCTTATTCTGAGTTTGGGAAGTTTTCTTGGTAGAAGACTCGTTGTTTTCTTATTTCTAAGGTTATATTGACTGTGTATTTCATTTATAGCATAATCATAACCTTGTTTATAATCAAGGGATTCACTTGAATCTAATTTGAGTTGTTGGAGTTCAAATAATTCCTGATCTTCCTGAGTGAGAAAAATAGTATTATTATCATCTATTCCCATTAGATTGATTGCATCCTCATCATCATCGTTATTCTGAGAACTTTCAGCATAGTTCTCTTGGAAGGGGGGCCTTATTGTCTGGTATGGGGCTGTTTCTTTTTCTTTTCCTGAATTTGTGTTTTTCCTAAAATTGGGATTTCTGATTTGTTGTTGATTATCCCATTGAGGTCTTCTCTCCATGTTGTCTAGTCTATCCATCATCCTCTCTAAATTTTTAGCTAACATGTCTATTTTTTTGTCTGAATTGGAATTTTCTTCTTTAATGGTCACTCTTCTCTCATTTCTTAGTCTAGCTTTTTTGGCTAAAATCTTTACTTATACACTAAAAACATCTATTTGCATTCTTTCTAAGGTTTCTGCATTTATTTCTCTCAAATGATAAGCCATGTCTGTGTCAAATCCATACATTGGGAATTTGAGTAGGACAGAATCAGGAGTGGGTTTAATATTTGCAAGGATGGAATTGTAAACATTGTTATATTTAGTGCAGTAGTCTTGTATTGACTCATTTGGAGCTCTTCTCATGGCATCAAATTCAGACAATATATGGAGTGGATTCTTTTTCTTTTCCCATCTATTTAAAAACAATCTATGAAACACAGCTAAATCAGTTACACTACCAGCAGCAAGACCTTTAAACCACTTTTTAATTTCTCCTGTCAATGTTTGTACAAATAACCTCATTTAAACATCTGAATCATCAATCTCATGGAGTTCAAAGAAATCTGTCATTTTAGTTATGTGTTGCTGAGTTGTATAATGGGTTGTGGAATGAAACTGTGGTATCTTAATCTGATAGTCTTGAGGCATGTCATGAAGCTGTACTGGTAAGACAAGGGGAGCATACCTAGTAGCCATAGTTTGAAGTTTAGCTTGGCTAGGAGGTAAAGTAGAAGTGCTTGGGGTTGAACTGGAAGTGGTAGCTGATGAACTAAAAGCTATAGTTGAGGTGTTGGAAAATGAAATTGGAATATATGTGGAACTACTAGGGAATGAGAATGATGTGCTTGAAAAATAAAAAGGTGAGCTAGTGCACATAATGGATGAAGTGGGTGGTGGAAATAGTACTCTAGGCTATAAAGGTAGTCTACGGATAAATGGATCTGTAGATGTGTTGGTATTGGAAGCTATATATGATGTAGCAGCATATAGAGATCAATCTACAGTTGGTATTATGGTGGTATATAACTGTGAAACTGAAGGCTTAGTGGTATAAGCTAATAATTGAACTTATTCAATAGCTTCATCAATATCTTTGAGAATAGTAGCATTAATTTCTTCAATTTTAGTCTGATATTCAACTTTCTTTTATTTAGATTCTACTGTAATATTTTTCTATTTTGTTTCCAAGAATGAAATAAAAACAGGGTCTAAAACAACAGTATAAAGATCACTTTCAGATTGACTTCTAAATGAAAAATGTTCAAATTTCAGATCAAAATCTATATCTTGCAAACTTACTAAATTGTGTGGTAATGAATTGACTATTTTTAATGACACTTCAGCTTCTAAATTTTCTATCTGTTTTTTCTTTTTGCCAATCCGGTCTCGGTTATCTACTATAACACCAGGTTTAGGATCCGAGTTAGACTTGGTATAGTAAATTTTCCTAGAAGGCAGAATTATAGTTTTTGATACCCACAACTTATAAAAGTAATCTTAAAGTAAAAGGATGAATAAAATGATTTCCTTTAAGACTAGTTTTATGGCTGAGGATTGGTTAGGTCCCCAGTATGGTCGCCAGTATGTTATCACTCTAGTAATTCTAAAGTTGTGAGATTTTGGTTTTTAGTCAAAGAACACTAGAGGTAACCACAAACCAACTTTAAACTCTAGGATCTAGCCTTCCTAGGGATCAGAGAGGGATCTCTCTTTAAAATTTAACTTTGTTTGATTGGTAAATATTAGGCTAGTTATGAATGTGCAGCTTTGGTTTGGTTTTAATTGGTTTGGTGGGAAAAAATCACTTGAAGGGATGGATAGTGGGAGAAATATTTGTCCATTGGGATAAGGAGTCAAAATCAAGCAAACAGAACTGGGATCAAGGCCAAAAATTCAAATGTTTTCAGGGCAAGATAGATAACCCTTGAAGATCTTGGAAAGTTGTTGTTGTGAGCTGGTATGATCGGGATAAAGGGCAATTAAGAATCCTTTCATCAGGAAAAAGTAAGTAGTAGGAAGAGGTCAAACGAGAGAGGTAGCAATTAAGGATTCCCTACACTAGAAATCAGAGGAAAACATAGAAATGATAACTAGTTAAAAACAAGGTGCTCTTAACAAACCTTGTAGTAATACTCCTAGTTATTCATTCAAATTTAGAACAAACATAGATGGATGTATGTAACAAAGAAATATAACAATGACAAGTAAGGAAATACTTCACTCCAAATAGCTCATCACAAGAATCCTGAACTATGATGCCAATTGGTTTGATCCAACCTGCTACTCAAAATTTGACACAAAAGCTTTCAAGTCCAACAAAAATAACTATAGCAATCTCCAACAATTTATTCCACACTAAATACTTCTAAAGATGAAGTATTTATAAATATTTCTTTACAAAATATCCTAGAATGATTCTAGGAATTGTCTTAGGGAAATAAAATATCTTTACAAAAATAATAGAGACAACTGCTTAACAAGTCAGCAAGTTGTCCTATTTATTCAAAAAAAATAGAAACTGCTTTGAGGATAAGATGCAGTTGGCTGCCTTGGTTTCCTCCTTGCTGGCTTTAGATATTTTAGATTTGTTTTGGAATTTGATCTTACTTGTCTGATACTCTTTCTCTTATTATATTTATTCATTGATACTCTCTAAACTCTGATACTCTTTAACCATAGTCAAAACTATTTATTGTTGTAAAAATATGTTTTGACTGTAAATTGGCAAACAATTTTTTCTCCTTTCATTTTCCTGTCTTTTATCCTTCATAATAAATCTGTGAGTGACTGCCAATCCTCATTTTTAAGAATTTGTATCTTTTTTAATTTCCTGTAGTTTTCATCAGCTTCAGTCTATATGGAAAAATTTGGCTTGATGATAAACAAGTGTCTTATCTCATGCTGTAAATAGAATAAGTCTTCAAAACTTTTGAGTAAGACTTTTCCTATTGGAATGCCTTGTACTGGTGGTTTATTTACCTGTTCCTCTGCAAATTCTCTAATCTTTTTATCATAATCATTATGAGGCATCAGTTTATCATTAATGACCATAATGTCAAGCAATCCTTTTTGCCTCAAATTTGTAAACTTAATCATAAACCTGGTTACGGCAGTATTCATATTCTCACACTTTTCTTCCAGTTGCTTCATTAGATTCTTCTTTGTAGTAACTTTCCTAATTTCTAGGATAGTTTCAATCCTGTCAGTAATCTTGAGTTCTTCTAATTCTTGTATGTTTTTGCTATTAAGGAATGTGATCACCTTTAAAGCTTGCTCTGGTTTGTCAACCAGTTCACTTTGAGTCTTCTGAATTTCTGCTTGGGCTGCTAGTAATAACTCTCTTTGTTCAAATATTACCTGAATTGAAGGCCATACATCATGGATGGCTTCAATAATATTTTTCCAAAGATATTTTTTGATATATGATATTTGTTCCTTCAATGTTAATTCCTTCTGCAATTTTTTCAACTCTTCATTCAGTCTGATGGCATTTTTCTCATGTGTTTTTTCATTTATCTGAGCTAGTTTGTTTGACTTCTCAAGATTTTCTACCACCTGTTTCAATCTGCTGATTTCATTTGTCTTAAGAGGCATTTCCTCCATAGCTTTCAAAAATTTATTGGCTTCATCTGTATGGTGAACTGTTGTTGTAGATGATTCAGTAATTAAGGTTGTGGATGAAGTTACTGGCACTACAGTAGCTAGTGGTTCTTTGGGTACCAACTTTTCAACTAAAGTTGAAGGCACTGCTATAGTGATTACAATAATAACCGTAGGAATCTCTGGTATTTTTGGTGTTTCTTTCTCCTGGCCAAGCTTGTCCATCTAAATCTCCATTTCCTTGATTTGGGCTGTCAACTGAAAAATCAAATTCATCACGCCATATTTTTCTTTTTGCCCTTCTATTATTTATTTTGTTTGAGGATGTTCACTTTGAGGAAGTTTAAGTTGTTTCCTCAAAGATGCTATATCTTCATTCTTCTTCTTCAATAATAACTCTGTTGCTTTGATATTAGCAGGATCATATCCCACCTACAAAACTAATTCTTGTAAGGATTTTATCCTGAGATCCTTGGCATACAAGGATGCCTTATCTATTTTCATCTGATCTTGCATGTTGGAAATGGTGTTCTGAAGCTTCTGAGCACTCATGGCTTTGTTTGTGACAGTAGAGTATAGAATTTTTGAAGTTTGGCTATGGAACTCAATATGATTAAGAGCGTGAATCTTATCTGCCTGGACTTCCAAATCAACCTTTTTATAATCTACCACTGTCTTTGGGGATTTGACTGTGGGCTGCAACACTGACATAATTAGATTTTGATTTGAATAATCAAATGCAGACAGAAGTATGTTTTGCATACTTGGTGTCTGTTTGAGATATTGAGAATAAATATTGTTTTTTATCTCTTCATTCTTCAGCTTGATCTGTTTGTATTTTTCTTTGATGTCTAGGTCTTTCTCCTCAGATGCCTGTGATGAAGAGGCTTCCATGCTCTGTTGTCTCTCTATCAACTGTGCATCTTCATTGTTGACTTGTTCTTCATTCTGATTCTTAGTAGTTGGCTAATTGATTATCACAATGGCAACATCTATTTCTGGCAAATCTGTGTTGGTATCTATAAGCTCTGTTTCTTCCACATCAATTGTTACCTTTCCTTTACCTTCTGAACTTAACTTCGGCCTATTATTATATATTAACTTGAATTTAGTTTCAGTTATGGTTTCTGCAATGTAGACACCTTCTTCCCTTACTCTCTTAGTGGATTTTTCTAGCTGTTCTGCAGTCTCTAAAGTAAGACTAGTATTAATTTTATTTACTGCATCTGTTAAGATATTTTCAGTCCACTCAATCTGATTTGCAAATTTTTCTATCTCTCATTTTGCTTCATGAATGAAAGGGGTTAACTTGCACTTAACCCTTAGTTTACTCGGGATCCCGTGTGGATCATAATTCCAAGGAAAACTTTCTTCAAATTTATATCCCAATAGTTGCTTAGCTGCCTCTTTTTCTACATCCATGTGATTGCAGATGAATGGCCCTATCTGATTCTTTAATTTGAATCGAGTTTTCTTCTTTGCTGCCATGAAATTTATAGAATCAGAGTTTAGGATCTACCTGATATACTCCAAGGAAAATATCCTCATTGAAACATACTTGGGTAACTTGTAATGATCTGAAATTGTGAGAACAAAGTATTTCTCATACATAGATTGACAATAAGGGGCTTTTACTGTTTATTTCACCTTTACTAGAAAGGATGAAACCAGAAGCTTCTAGCCCACAAACTGGCTCTGACTAAAGAAATAAAATGTAAACACTAAAATAGATCCAATCAATGAAAGTATTTGTTTATGTGCAAAGTATTCATTAATCCATATTTTATGTGTGAATAAGCAAGTTTAAGTATTCTGCAAATGAAGTAATGTGGTTTGAAGTGAAACTAATGAGTTATGTTCACTGTATAAGCCTGATTGGGAAAAGTGTACTTATGAAAAGTTACTATTTAAAGTAGCAATCTGTCCCAACAGCTCCAGAATGCTTCAATACCCCCAAATCGAAAAAAAATTCGTCCCAAATGGACTTTCCTAGCCAAAGTTATGGCTAACTGAAGTTTGCCAAGTGTCACCTAGAAAAACTCCAGCTAAGTCTGGCTAACTGCCAGATAGCGCCGACAAATTTGGGCGGTTGCTAAATTTAGGCGCTGAATTTGGGGGTCCACCGAAACTGCCGCCGAATTGGAGGGGTAGCATTTAATGTGAATGCGTGTGGCCACATGTTGGCATAAAATGTAGGAACCAACCGTTGCATTTAATTTTTATTGTAACAGTCCCGCATAATGTGAATGGTCACATGTTTAAACGGTGGCATTTAATATAAACATAACCATTTGGTTTTAATTCCGCTCCACCACATTGCACGTGTTTTAAAACCCACGTGACTTTACCTTAAGCCATACGTAACGTGCCACGTTACAAACTAACACCACGTACCTTAACCTTTTAAAACATACGTTGAATGCCATTTACCATGACTTTAAAACATTCGAAATATTATGTTGCCGCATTTGAACTTTAACTTTATACCTTGGGTTTTAATTAATATGGATTTTTTAAATTAATATAATTAATATTTTTTTTTTAATTAATGTTTAATATATATTAAAAAAAATTTATTAATATAATATATGATTTTTTTAAAATCAAATAAAATATTAAATTTTTAATATATATAAATCTTTAATTAAACTTTAATATATTAAAAATATTTCTTCACATTAAAATAATGAACCCATTCAGCATTAGAGGTTATTGGGCGATTTCAAAATGCAATATCTCCTCCATACGGTAACGGATTTGAGTACCGTTTGCGGCGTTGGGATCATATCACCGAGGCCTATCCAGTCGCTTAGGTTCGAACCAATTCTGAGCAACTTCATTTTTGAGCATTTTTCTACAAGGGACTTGATCTCCTGATCACACCTCCCAAATGGGAAGCTTTTGGACCCCAAAATCTCTTTGATTACTAAAACTAATGATGTGGAGACTGATTCTACACTCTTCCACCCTTGAACAACTGAAATCTACCCGATTTCATCAAATGAAGCTTTTGAGAAAATGATAATCTGTCTCTGGAATCAACTGATCGACCATTGCTAAAATTGACGGAGTCATGATGCAAATGATTAAAATTTGCAGAACAGAAATTGTAATTTGTAGAAAACAAACTTTTTCTACACTGATCAAACTTCCCAGAAGACTTAAAATAAATTTCACCTTGCAAATTGTTCCCATGGCGAATTGTACCATTCTGAAACCAACTTTTTCCCATGCTGAATTGTGTGTCCTTCTTTCTTGCACTGCTTTGCTTTGACACTTCATTCACTGCATTGGCTGACCCAAAAGGTAATTTGCGCAACATAGCATCATCTTTTTTCAAAGACACACTGTTATCAAACTGAGACAAATTATTAGCAACATCATAAAAAGGCGAATGCTCAAAATCTGGTCGTTTCAACATTAACAAAGTTAGACTTTGACTTGCATTAACCAGTCTTTTCAATTTACTTGCATTGAATAAAGAATATTCCAGCTTCTTTTTGTGAGCTCTCACAATGTACTCTTTACCATATTTGAACAAGTGATACTTTTTTTCATGGTGATGAAAGATGACCTTCCTGTCAAATAAGTAAGGACTTCTCAAAACAATACCTGAGATATCAAGCGGCACCACATCAAGTTCCACTGTGTCAATAAAATGTGCAGTTATTACAAAGCGCAATATGCACTTCCTTGAGACTTGCAAATTGGCATCCTTGCATATCCATCCAAGTGGATAAGGCTTCGGATGTGGAATGGTCTCAAGTTTAAGCTGCTTGACCAACTCTTCAGATATAAGATTCGCTTGTGACCCACTGTCAAATAGTGTGTCAATTTTGGTATGTTTTGAAATTGCCCTCACATGGAAAAGCTCTATCCTCCTCTTTTCTTCATGAGTATCTTTGTGACAATTCAAAGAGCTAGAACTGGGAATTTTTTCTTGCACCACTTCTTTCCCCTTAGTGTTCTTTAAAACCATGGCGATGCTTTTTGTCTCATCTCCTAAGTCTGACCCTAAGTCTTGCTCAACTGTTGCTACAGTTTTCTCCTTTTCTTTGGTCTTGTTTTTGTTCTTGTATTTTTCTGGGTTCAATTCAAGATGAAGCTTCCAACAATGATCTTCATCATGACTTGTCTTTGAACAGATCTTGTAAAAGAACTTTCCTTTTTCTTTTCTTGAATTTGCAACTCTCTTCTTTCCTTTGTTTTTGAAATTACTATCCTCATCAAAAGTATTCTTTCCTCTAGCTTCTAAATGTGTAGCCTGGACAAAGACTTCATCTAAGCTGGTAGGATTGAACATTAGAATAGTATGTTACAGATAATTGTGCAAACCTCCTATGTATTTCAACAAGGTGTCTTGACTTTGTAAGTCTACTTCCAAGTAGAAGTGCTCTCCTTCTAAACTCTTGGGTATAATCTTGCACATTTTGACCCTTAAGTTGCCTAAAATTTTGCCAATTCATGATTTCTTTCTGAATATGAGCAAGAGGATAAAACTGTTTCTTAATCACTGTAATAAACTCATTCCAAGTTAGAGTTATCTTACCATTCTTTTTTATTTCCTCCTTGGTCTTGGCTTCCCACCAAACCAAAGTTGCTCCATCCATTCTCAAAGAGGCTAATTGGATTTTTGTGTCATCATCATGAAAATTCTGAATTCTTAGATAGATTTCCAGCTGTCTAATCCAGTTATCCAATTTTTCTGCATTCACATCACCATTAAACATCGGCAACTCAAACTTCACATCAAGCTTTAACAAAGGATTTTTAAGAGATGTTTTTTTTTTTTGTGACTGATTAACAGAAGTAGAAGAGGATGATGTGGAGGAAGAGGATGACGATGGAGATGAAGGATCACCATTTCCTCCATTCCCTTTCTTAGACTTATCATTGTCTTTCTTCCCTCCTGAAGAATCTCCTTCTTCTTTTTGGTTTCTAGACCCTTCTCCAACAATCCTATCATTTCTCTCCTGGTATAGGATCCTAACCATCTCAGTCATGTCCAAGAAAGCTTTTCTAAAGACTCTTTCTTCTTCCTTGGGATCCATTTCCTCATGTACTTCTCCTTCTCTAGAAGAAATGTTTGTGGCTAATTCTAAAGCTAATGAGGATGAAATGGAAGGTGGATATAATGGCACTCTAGTCCTCCTTGGTTGAGGATTAACTTGTTCTCTAACCAATTGACCTTCCCCTCTTTTCAATTTCAGCCTAGTAAGCATCAAATTTTGCAGAACAACACAATCTTCTTGCATAAATTTCACAAACTCTTAATCAAAACCTAGAGCTCTGATACCAACCTGATCTGAAATTGTGAGAACAAAGTATTTCTCATACAGAGATTGACAGTAAGGGGATTTTACTGGTTATTTCACATTTACTAGAAAGGATGAAACCAGAAGCTTCTGGCCCATAAACTGGCTCTGTCTAAAGAAATAAAATGTAAACACTGAAATAGATCCGATCAATGAAAGTATTTGTTTATGTGCAAAGTATTCATTAATCCATATTTTATGTGTGAATAAGCAAGTTTAAGTATTCTGCAAATGAAGTAATGTGGTTTGAAGTGAAACTAATGAGTTATGTTCACTGTATAAGCCTGATTGGGAAAAGTGTACTTATGAAAAGTTACTGTTTAAAGTAGCAGAATCTTAAATGTAACAGCAAAAATGCACAGAATAATAGTAAGCATTTATTTAAGCAGTTCACTCCTCTCTTGGGCTACCTCTGTTGGGTCCAAAAGCCTCTAATTAGGCTTTTCCCTCTTTCATTAATGCTCAAATTAAGAATTACACTGTGTAGAAAGCCTCAAAAAGCAAAATACGCTGCAAATTCAGAAACAGAAGGTTGAAATCAGTATAAATTAACTATTCATTCACCTCCAATTGATGAGTATAGTCCAACACAGCTGATCTTTCATTAGGCCCTGATGGCTCCACAACCAAAATCGCTGGTAAAATCACTGATAGATCGCCTTGATGGCTCTGAAACCTGTCCCAACAGCTCCATAATGCTTCAATACCCCCAAATCAAAAAAAAAAATCATCCCAAATGGACTTTCCTAGCCAAAGTTATGGCTAACTGAAGTGTGCCCAGTGTCACCTAGAAAAACTCCAGCTAAGTCTGGCTAACTGCCAGATAGCGCCGACAAATTTGGGCGGTTGCTAAATTTAGGCGCTAAATTTGGGGGTCTGCCGAAACTGCCACTGAATTGGAGGGGTAGCATTTAATGTGAATGTGTGTGGCCACATGTTGGCATAAAATGTTGGAACCAACCGTTGCATTTAATTTTTATTGTAACGGTCGCGCATAATGTGAACGGTCACATGTTTAAACGGTGGCATCTAATATAAACATAACCGTTTGGTTTTAATTCCGCTCCACCACATTGCACGTGTTTTAAAACCCACGTGACTTTACCTTAAGCCATACGTAACGTGCCACGTTACAAACTAACACCACGTACCTTAACCTTTTAAAACATACGTTGAATGCCATTTACCATGACTTTAAAACATTTGAAATATTATGTTGCCACATTTAAACTTTAACTTTATACCTTGGGTTTTAATTAATATGGATTTTTAAATTAATATAATTAATATTTTTTTTTTAATTAATGTTTAAAAAAAAAAAAAAATTAATATAATATATGATTTTTTTTTAAATCAAATAAAATATTAAATTTTTAACATATATAAAACTTTAATATATTAAAAATATTTCTCCACATTAAAATAATGAACCCATTCAGCATTAGAGGTTATTGGGCGATTTCAAAATGCAATATCTCCTCCATACGGTAACGGATTTGAGTGTCGTTTGCGGCGTTGGGATCGTATCGCCGAGGCCTATCCGATTGCTTAGGTTCGAACCAATTCTGAGCAACTTCATTTCATGTAAGGTAACAAGTTTGACCCAAATACTATGATCTCAGTATATTTTTCATATAAGTACCAGTCACCAACCATATTCTGCTCTGACAACTACAATATCTTTTTCATTTCTTCATTTATCCTTGGCTGCTCTGTTTTTGTTAACATTGTGATCACTGGATTTAAGAATAACTCTGAAAATTCTGCATAAGTGAAATCTGCATACTCTTTCCTGAGCAAAGATGTCTAGAAAATGATATAAAGAGGATTTCCCTCTATGTCAAGCTTTTGGAGAGTAACTGGAAAATTATCTGATTGAAAGTATAAAAACATATGGAAAAGGAAGGAAGTATATCTGAATATTCCTTCAATTGGAAAATTGATTAATTGATAATGAATATTATCTGCAATGAAACCAACATAGTCAATACTGATGGGGGTTGCCCTGGGGTAAAAGTGGATAAGAACCCCAAGATGGATTCATCTATGTGTTCATCATTAAAATATCCTAGAATGAAGGAAATCATGGAAATCACATGTCTTGAACCTTCTGGGAATTTGGTAGTGGAATATGGGGGATTTAGTTTAGGAATTTCTACATGTGAGGGCATAAATGTCTGGAAAATCATGAATCTCTTGGGAAAATCGAGGCCAATATACAATTTGGTAAGGGCCTCTATGGATAAAGGGACTCTTGAGGGTCAGGCTGAAGTTGTAGCATTTGGTTAATTGATTCAGCAACAATGGTGAAAAGCACTTCTTTATTGGCATTTACAATGGCTCTTTACTCAGGCACATAGTACTGTTGACATAACCTAATAACTTCTTGGCATGGATGAGTTAATGGAACCACACACTTAGGCAAATTGGATTCCCAAATATGGACTTATTCTTGATCATATAAGGACTTTTCATAGCACCAGTTATGAATATCTAGCAGGTTAAATTCAACAATGGGATATGTTATCTTGTAATCAACATCGGCCAATGGAATGTGGTCAATGTCTATGACTGGGGGTTGTAAAGGATTGGCAACAATAGCAGTCATAGAAGTCATAACTGGGGTTGATTTTGGCACTTTGGATGCTTCAAGGTTGCTAGAGCTCTGCTTTTTAGGCATTTTGGCTACTTTCTGCAAGTTTAGACAGTTTGTAGGAGTATTTTTACTTTTAGCAGAGGCTTCTTGGATAAAATAGGGAAAGTATGGTCTCTTCTTTGGGATTATTTTCCAATTAGGTCATTCAAAGAGGATTTATTGGATTTTTACTGGTTTTAAGCAAGAAATATGGGTTTCTTGAGTCTTTCACTAATGAATTGGGCTTAAAAAAGTGTTTTGAAACTGGCACAGAGGCTTAGGATACCTTCAGAGGTTTTCTGGCTTAATTTGGAGCTTGAAATAGCTCATAACACTGTAAAAACTCACAATTTTCCTCTAAAGTAGTAGGTAATAGTAAAACAGGGTTTCTGGAGAAAAATTGACAGGGTTTGGCTTGTTTTTTGGGCTTTTTGATGGCTTCTTTTGTTAATTTTTAATTTCTAAATGGAAAATATTCTTTAAAAGGTTTTTCAAATCGAAAACAGGCTTAATTAGGAATAAAAATATGTTATTTGAAGGTCTAGGATTTTGAAAACAGTTTCTGAAATCTTTGTACATGTTGGACAGCTTCTGTGGAGTTTATGGAGCAACGCAAAGCTCCTCAGCGGTCTTCAAGCTGAAGTTTGAGGTATTTGGAAAGAAATTGGCAGAAAGAGGTTTGTTTTAATAGTCGAGAGGCTCGTACAGGGTTAACGCGTAGAAGAATATGAAATAGAATACATTTCCACGATTTATGAAGCATATTAGGGCTAATGGGGAATGGAAATAAATGGTATTCATGTCATAAAAACGGGCGGTTTTTCGGGGTGAAAGGATTAAAATTACAGTGGTTATCGTGTGCCCTTTCAGTGGTAAGTGGTTTTGGGGCAAACCAACACAATCCAATAAAGATTGACCATGTGGAGGAGAGATAAAATCACGAAACCACCCATTTTGCGCAAAAATGAGATGGGGCTGATCGCACAAGTTTTCTGTGCAATATCGGCTTTCATCCGTCGGATCTTGGGGTTCGAATGCGAACGACCTAGATTGATTGGGAAGTTGTGTCAGAATGGAGTGGGGCCGGGGTTTCATATATGTGATGGGGTTAAACTTTAAACCTTAATAAACAAGCGTTTAATCAAAGTTTAAACTTTGGGTTTATGAAAAGGCGGAGGGGTTAGGTTTATTTACATGCTTTTAATAAAATATTTACAATGTTTCGATCAATGTATAGGCGTGAGTCTTTATTATATATTTTTATCAAACTGTATTAACATTTTTTTTAAACTATAGAGGGCGGGATATTTGTCTATGGATATGTTAAACCAAAGGGATAAGAGCGGGATTAATATTGCGCACATGGGATATTAAACATTGGTTTTCACTTTAAAATAGTGGGTTTAGAGGGTTATTTAAAATAAAAGGTTTTAATACTATAGAGATAGGTGTATTTAGGGATTTACTCAAATAATTTAGAAGTTAATATGAAATAAAGGGATAAATGTAATGAAAACAAAATACATGTTACCTCTAAGTAAAGTGCAAAAATAAAGCATTGATTGTCTTTGTTGAATCACTTTAACTTAGGATAAATGCATTTTTAGGGTTTATGAATGATTTTTGAAAGGGAATGAGATTAGTTATTTATGGTTTTACTTTTACTAAGTAAAAATGGGTTTTTACTTAGGAAAAAGGGATTATGATTTATGAATGAAAGGTAAATGTTGATGAATGTGGGTCTAGTGTGGGAATTCAATATTTTTAACCAGTCAGTCATCGAGCCCTGGGTCCAATCCCAACAAAAGTCAGGGAAATGCGCTGAGCCTTTTTGACTGATAGTTTAGAACACTGAATGTTTGTAGGGGAGAGGAAATTAGTGATTTTTGCCATGATGATGCTTTATTACATGATTTCTCAACTGCTTCTACCTACCCATCTTTATTTCTAACATTTTTACTTCATTTTCATGGGTGCATTTAGGCTTGCAAACCCTAAAACATTTTTTATTTCAAAGCATAAAACTATCTAAGTCTACCTTATTTCATCCAAGGGCTCAGATTAAACTATTGAGCTCCTCATTATTCTCTACCTATCTACTGATTTTCCAAGTTTAAACTATTTGACATATCTTTATTCTCTATCTAAAACATGAAATTGAAAGCATGAAAAGTTAAGATTAAAATGTTTAACTGATCATGGATTATGGAATTTATTGACACTCTGCACATAATCATTATTCTTGCACTAAAAGTAAAAGTAGTGGCATTTGGATTTGCTCACTTTTAGGTTTTATTTTATCTCTTTTTTCTTTTGGGGTCTATATTTTTCTAAGTCCATTGATCTTTCTTTTAGGAATTTTTACCCTCTTTTTGGCTTTTTATTATTTTTTCATTTTTTCAAAATATGGGAAAACAACTTGCAGAAAGCAAGGTATGTACATATTTACAAGACTATCAAAGTCAGTTCAAAATTTATGAACCCTGTTATTATAGGACCCTAACACTAGGCACAACTAGGTTGAGTGTCAACCTCCCTGGAAGCCCACCACAAAGTTATGTTCATTATTGAGTGAATCAAGGTAACAACGTGTCATGTTTATTAATATGCATCAATATGCTGTTGCTTCTTTACCAATTCTTAAATGTATTGTTGTTAGCTATAGATATTCTTCTATACACTTCTACTCTTGTTAGATGAGTAGATATTCAGAGAGGATATTTGATTCTCTAATTTCTCCTCCATTCCTCTATCAAAACCTTTAAAGAATTGTACTTTGTCATAGTTGAATGTCAGCACTTTGATTATTTCTTCGTTGTTGGGGTTTAATTCATTCAAGTAGGAATATTTGACTCATCAACAACCACCTCTCAAAAAACCCATAAATTTGGCCACTGTGCTTCTAATAGGTTATTGTTTATTACCGTGAACAATAAGCCTTGTAACCCTTAAGGAAGACCCCTCTGGTTTAAGGGTCAGCTTGGACCTAAGGTGGTTGATTTGGTTTCTTGGTGCAGTTTCCAACCAATAAAATTCCTTCAAGAAACATATACGACATTTGGCGTCGCTGCCAGGGAACGAAGTAACAAATAAATCTTGCCAATGTTTAGTGAAGATAAAGAAGATCATCTTGCACAACATTTGAAGGATTTTCTTGAGTTGTTACACTGAAATTTGTCACCATGACATTTTAGTACTCCCTTAGAAGTCTACAACATCAAAATTCCTAAAGTCAAGCCTTGAAATTAAGAGAAAATCTCATAAAAGTCTTAAAAACACTTGTACCGCACTTTCTCTTAACATTGCATGCGGTGCCACATTTTTTTGCTCTAAATCATGCAGAGCTAAACACACTTTTTATTCATTAAAGGTGTGGACCCCTGTAAAAGGTAAAACAAAGGCAGAAATTAATGCTTCATCTCAATAGAGTTCACCATCTCAACATCACCAACCTTCTGTTGACCCTCTACCTTCTTCGCCCAATATTTCTTCTTCCCTTTCTTCCTCTTCGCTTGGTAAAAGCCTTGACGCTAGTAACCAGGTGACTAAGAAGAAGAAGAAGCAAGATAAGAAAGAATTCAACCAACCAACCATGGTTGTACGTGTTAGTAATGTTAAGGAAACCTCTAACATGCATCGTAAACCCAAATTCCCTTGCAAGCTTTGTAAGGGTGACCACTTCCTTATCAATTGTCCTGGTATTCCAAAGGTTTTGGAAGCATGGTCAAAAAAATCTCATCAATTTTCCGTTGATACATTAACCAGTGATAGTCAGGTTCCTGGGAAAAAGGGTAAAGTTAGGTTTCCTTATAGGTTATGCAAAGGGAGTCATCAAACTCACATTTGCCCTCACATGGATGAAGCCTCAAAATTGTTGGAAAACCTTACTGTTCCACAGCAAAAACTTCCAACGAGTTATCGTAAACTTTCTCCCAACCAACCATTAGTTGATGGAGTGATTGATCTAATTCCAAGTACAGTCAATCCCACTCTTCCATTGGAGAGTGAAACTGATATCACTCAGGTTGATGATCCTTTAGTTGATCAAGTGGTCAAATCGATTTCACATTTGGTCGATCCCACTCTCCCTATAGAGAGTGAACTTCATACCACTCTGGTTCTTCTTGTTACATCAGATTCTTCTACGCCAGGGGGCATTTCACCTGTTTCTGCAGAACCCCCTCCAAGTACAAAGGTTTTTTCCTTTGATTGGAATAGACTGACAGAACCTCGTCTTCCTTCTTCCATCCCTTTCCAAATAATTGTGCAAGCTTGTCGTAAGAATGTGTGTCACACACATGTAGATGAAGGTGCTTATGTTAGTATTTTATCCTCAACTGCTTGGAAAGCTTTGGGTTCCCCTCAGCTTGTGCCTGTTGCACAGAATCTAAAAGCTTTTAACAAAACCATTAGTGAACCTTTAGGGATCCTTCCTAAGTTTTCTATTACTTTGGAAGGTAAAATTGTTTGTATTGATCTTATGGTAGTTCGAGGCCCCCTAGATTTCAATTTACTCCTTGGGCGAGACTATGACTATGCAATGAAAGCTTTCATATCGACACTCTTTCGTGTGATGTATTTCCCTCACAATGGAAACATTGTGACTGTTGACCAACTTTCATTCCCTAGTATTGATTCGACTACCAGTAATCTGACACCCCTAAATGTTCCTTATACTGAGGTGGTATCTACCCCACCACGGGTTAATTATGTGGCAATCAGTCTCTTGTTCTCAGTCACCGATGCAAGCGAGCCTCTCACTGTTTGCTTGACTTCCTTTGACTTAGATCCAGTAATTGACATGGAAAACACTATGGGATTATTTGAACGCAATTTTCCTATCCCTTTTGATTCCCTTGACATGTGTTCCTTCCAGAGAATTTTTCTTCCATCTGATGAAGACCTTTTGGAAGCCATGATCGAGGAGTCTCCCTTGACATGTCTTTCTTCCAGTTGGAAGCCATGACAAGGTCACAATGAGGAGAGTTCCTCTTACTGTGTCAACCTCGTTAAAAAATGAAACAAGTCTGATGAGGATAGTTCCTTTTACTATGTCAACCTCGTTAAAAAATGAATCAGTGGTTCAAGAGGAAAGTTCCTTTTACTGCGTCAACCTCGTTAAAAAATGAATCAGTGGTTCAAGAGGAAAGTTCCTTTTACTGTGTCAACCTCGTTAAAAAATGAATCAGTGGCCCATGAGGACAGTTATTTTACTGTGTCAAGCTCGTTAAAAAATGAAACAAACCCATGAGGACAGTTCTTTTCCTGTGTCAACCTCATTAAAAAATGAATCAGTAGGTTATGTAGGTAGATTAGAAATAATAGTTTATGAGGATAGTTCCTTTTACTGTGTCAACCTCATTAAAAAATGAAACAGGTCACTATGAGCATAGTTCTTTTCCTGTGTCAAGCTCGTTAAAAAATGAAACAAATCCTCTCCTATTCAAGTCGAGTCTTTCATCCGATCTCGTAAAAGAACCTTCATTCCATCCAGCTTTTAGTAACTATTAGTCTACTTAATTGAATGAAATGAAGCTTGGGGGGCATGCGCTCTAGCAAGTTACGCTTGGGGGGCATTCAAACTTATCTCAAGCATGATTTTTCCTTTGTTTCAAGCTTGTGTAAAAATGAAACAAACCCTTTCTCAAGCACAGTTTTCCTACGTTTCAAGCTTATGTAAAACTGAAACTACTTTCAAGCATGATTTTTCCTTTGTTTCAAGCTTGTGTAAAAATGAAACAAACCTATCTGAAGCATAGTTTTTCTTTATTTCAAGCTTTTGTAAAAATGAAACCTATCTTGAGTCCATTTCGGTTATTATTTTCAAGACTCGTTAAACTCATGAAAATCTCGAGATTATTTTGCTATCTTTCATTCTCGTAAAACACATGAAAATGCTAATTTCTTTCTGTCTTTTCCTGCTTGTTAATTAAATTGAAAGTCGGCCCTATGAGTACATTTTTATCAATTTTTCGAACTCGTTAAAATTTACAGAAAAAGCAAAACTACAAAGTGTTATTTTATCACTTTTTCGGGCACTTTAAAATTTATGAAAAAGCGAAACCATGGAGTCCTCTTTTAAGCCCTTTTCAGACTCTTTAAAAATTAAAAGATTGCTGAGTACTTGACTATTCGAACTCGTTAAAGGAAATGAACGGTCATCCCTTCAGTATAAGTTTACCCCTTTTCTGGACTGAAATGGACTATTTATGAAAAAGGTATATGTTGACTAATCATGGTCAATAGAGTTCTCTCCCACATTATTTTATCCTTTTCTGGCCTGACTAAAATTAAGAAAAAGTACACCAATGGCGTTTTCTTAAGTTTTTTCTTCTGACTCCCTAAAAATGAAAAACACCGAGTTTCTCCTATATTGGACTCGTTAAAATTTAACAGTAAAGGACCTGTTGATTACAAACAAGAACGGACCACTCCTTCTTAGGGTTCGATTTTAAACTAAGTTGGACTCATTCGAAGGATGAGCTTATAAACAAGCAAATGTTATCCTCCTCAAGCTTGTCAAAAATAAAGAGGTACTTACCAGAAATTGTGGGGGAAAAAGAGAAAAAATGAATCCATTTGTTACACTTTGATTTAAAAGCAGTATACCACTCTTGAACACGACACTTTTTGTCACACTTCTACTTGGGTTGGGAAATCCTTTGCCTATCAGTTAATCAAACCATATTAAAGGTATTCAGTCGGTTTCTGGGTATTAGCTTAGGGGAATTGTCACCAAACCATCTGCAGTCTCATTGTGTGTTCAAGAGGACAGTCAAACAAACCATTCATCTGCAAACATTTGTCTCCATTCGCGTTGACTATCCCTAAGTCAGTCCTTGCAAAAAAATTCTTCAAAACTTGATCTATGGTTTCGTGTCATGAGCTTGCTTACGACGGATCACTTTATATCGACGACATCTCATCATCTAGGAAGTTGATCTAGAATCTGTCAGTACTTTGGAATCTGCATGCCTTAATGGCAAGTTTCTTACCTTCGACGACAAGTTGCATCATTGACCTTCGATTGAACGATTCCGTGAAATGTTCGACTTCATATCACTTATTCAAATTTCATGGATTGTACTGAGTACTTTGAGAGCCATTGTCATTATTGGTGGTTTCTCTCACATGTGTTAACAGTTTGCATCATTGACTGGTAATCAAGTGGTTTCTACCATGTTCGAATTCAACACATTTTATTGTATGGATAGAATTGTACTAATTTGGGAAGCAGAAATCAAGACCCTCGATCTAGTTTCCACCATCCAGGCTGTGAGGAGTTTTATTATTCATTATGCAGTAGACTATTCATTACAAATGGTTGCGTCCATGCTGTGTCTACACTATTGATGTAATATTAAAATCATTTCTGTATCAGAACAAGTTTAGTTAGTTTTGATCTGAGTATGGGAATGCCTACCTCAGTGATGATATATATGTGTGTGTGTGTGTGTGTGTGTGTGTGTTTTGCATTGAATGTTTTTACAGGGTTCCGACTGGGGTGTCCACAAGCTAATCCTTGAAATGATAAAGCACATCACTCTTCAAATGCTCTCAGACTTCGCACTTTAGGGGGGAATTTGTTACACTGAAATTTGTCACCATGACATTTTAGTACTCCCTTATAAGTCTACAACATCAAAGTTCCTAAAGTCAAGCCTTGAAATTAAGAGAAAATCTCATAAAAGTCTTAAAAACACTTGTACCGCACTTTCTCTTAACATTGCCTGCGGTGCCGCATTTTTTTGCTCTAAATCATGCGGAGCTAAATGCCCTATTTTATTCATTAAAGGTGTGGACCCCTGTAAAAGGTAAAACAAAGGCGGAAAGTAACATTTAGAATCCCAGCAGTCAAATTTGGAAGCTTCTAGAAGTAGTTATCCGATCGAAGGTTCGCTCCTATCATATATGTTCATTCCTCCATTATGGGAGCCTACCTCTTGATTTACGGAGCCCAATCCCTTCAAAAGAGCATTCTATCCCTTCTTATGCGGAACCATAACCTCCTCTCTTTTCCTATAAATTGAAGCCATAGTGCAGCTTCAAAGGTTGGAGTTAGTGAGTTAGACTTGGAGAATTTTTTAGGAGAAATGTTGTAGAGACTCATACTCTGATAGCCAATCATTATATGGGAATGATTACACACCCATGTGCTTTTAGCTGAGAGAGTGCAAGGTTTGTCAAAGTAAAGGAAACGCATGTTCCAAACCCTAGGAAGGCCTGTATGACATCAAGGCAGACATGGTTGTAAGGCTCTTCTTTATTTAAGTTAATACGAATGAATATTGTTTTCTCAATGGGTTATTTAATTAATTATCTCATTTCTTGAATTCCTTAATCATCTTGATAGATGTTTGATTCATGAATTGATTTATTATACAGGTGCTTTTGATCTTTTCTTGTGTTTGTGATTGCAAAACCTTGATGATGACTTTCTTCAAGCCACTGGAAAGAAGATCAGCGCTGGACTACAAGTAGGTTTTCAAAACCCTGTTATAATTAATTCCATGTCAAACAATATCTAGAGAAAATAGTTTTTATTTGTCCATTTGTTGCTAGTTGTCCGTAGGACACTTGGGAGGTATATCTTGTCCACAAGAATGACTTATCTGTCCAACATGAGTGCATGAATGAGTTGAGTATTTTCCATGAAAACATGATAATGTTTATGATATCTTTCGAAGGAGAGGAGAGGCAATGATACAAGACTTTACCTGTTTCCAACATTTCCTCAATGAGAGAATTTCATGCTTGTTTTCATAGATACAGTAAGATTATTTTCTTAGCTAAGATTTTGTTTGAATATTTTTGTGAGCATAGTAAATTCAAAATATTTGTGAAAAATAGGGATCAATATGTTTTTTCTGATGAAGAGGATTATACTCATGATGAAGAGTGTGACATGGAATAAACTATACTATAGGATTTTCAAAAACATCATAATCGTCTTCAAAATGATTTCAATTTATATGATGAATTAAATAAACAAATTCAAGAAATATTTTCTTTTCTTTTCCATGTTAATGATATATTTTCATAATATATTAAGGAAGAAACAGAGAAAAATGTCCTTGAACTATCACCTGCAGAAAGCCTTCATTTACAACCTATTTATGATATAAATGAATATGAGCTAACTTTAGGTAGTAATTTTTAAGACCAACATTATTTTTAGCAGACTATTGCTACAAATTATTATTTAGAATCCATCATTCATGATGATTACGAGAAGATTTCACAAATCGTATCCTACAACAATCCTCCTCTATTTGATGAATATAGGAAATTGATGTTGAATGTCAAGGTCAAACAGATTTTGACAACAACTTCATGAATTTAATGAGTTAGTCTATGACTACTATGATACAAAATTTGAGAAAAATGTTGAAGAAATTTGTCAAGAAAATAATTCACTTCAAATCATTGAATGTAGTGGAAGCACTTCACAGGTTTTTTTATTTATTTATTTTTTAATTTTTTTAATTTTTTTAATTTTTATTTTTATTTTTATATTTTCGGGATTTTAGAAAGAGGAAAGCATAATCATCAATGGCGTAGTATAAACATTGAATACACAAAGAATATCTAATAATGTGGAATAATAAGAGAAATTATTCACAAAGGTATTTTGTCATGCTTTTGAAGATCTTGTGGCCTTGTACATAAAATCAAAATGGAGTAATAAAGTATCAATATTGGCCCTCATAAAAAAAAAATTATAGAATTGTTGCAAGATACTGAAAAGGAATGAATTCATGGACTGTGGATATCAGTTTCAGTTGTATGTTGAGTTGTCACATTCTAAAATTTTTCTGTTTGGAGAAGTTGAATGTAAGCCTCAGTCAGGTATCCATTTGCTTAATTGGATACATTGGAAATCTTCTATCACTTGATCTAGCAATTGTTTTTAGTTATTAGAGTAGGATGGTTTGGGAACAATCTCACATATTTCAGAATTTAGTTTTCAGCTATCCTCAACTTTTCATTTTTTAGTGTGCTCTTAGATTGTACAATTGTTTTTGTGATAGATCAATTGGTTTTCAACATACTTTCAACATACCAATGAATTTTTAAATTTAAGAAGAGTAGGTATTATTTGCAATATTATAAGTTTCAGTTGTAGTGTGTGGATTCCTTTGGTTTGAGTGGAATATGTTGCAAGATATTGAATGGAGAGAATTTATTGATGTAGACTGCTGACTCCATAATCCAATGGAGAAGCACTGGAGAAAATTTTACAAACAGTTTGAGTTTACGGTTTGGTATGCAAGATGTGGTTACAATTTCTAGGTTATAATATGTTTCATATTATAGGTTACAATATTGTGATTGAAGGTTTGGCATCAGTCCAATAACCTAATAGAAAGGAACATGTATATAGTTCTTTATGTCCCATAAGAGGAATCAATCCCAGTTGGAGCCTATGTTGTAACGTATTCTTATCAAAGAAATGCTACAAAAATTTTCAAAATCTGCCAGTTTGTTTCCTGGATACACTCCCAGTCATATGCAAATTCTTGGTTAATTTGTTCAAAACTTGAATTATTGGTTTAAAATTTGGTCTTTACAGGGCTATGTGTGGTCTCATATTCTTTTTTTCCAAAGAAAAAATCGAACCCATCTATTGATTAAGTATAAGGTTACATAGTATATGCATAAGCATTCAAACAACTACATTTTCCTTACTTTTTAGTAAAGGAAAAATGGAGTTGTAGCTGAGGAGGAGAAGTTTCTATCGATCCTCTCAGCTCTGTCCAAAAAACAAAAACATTTTTTGTGTCGTCTCCTTTCAGCCCCCAGACATCCACTTTGTTGTGGAGAGACCTGAAACATGGATGAAAGTAGACTGTGTCTGTTGTAATCATCATCATGACTAAAAAATGGGTGGTAGTCACCATTCCCATTTTCAGGAGTTTTAAAAAAAACCAAAATAATGTTTGTAGCTGGAACAGTCTCCCGAATCTCCTCAAAGAGGAAAAAATTCCGAAACAGAGACAAAAAAGTGTATTCAAACCATAAAGTATCAATATAGGAAAAAACATAAAATAGAAAATATTAAGAATAGGACCGGCAGGAGCATGGAAACTAGAGCAACGGGATCTTAGCGAGCAAAAGGAGAATGGTCAATCCGTCAGATACGTCCTCCTTCAACCGCTATTGTGACCCATTGCCCCCTATCTTGTCGAACACCCTCCTTGGATAGGAGGTCTGTTGCATGATTCCGTTCCCTGTAGATATGGCAAGAAGATATCTGGTTAAAATAATTTTTTACAATGTTTACTTCATCAAGAAAAGTAGATAAAAAGAAATTTTGGCACCTCTATGTTCCATTGAACCATTTGATGATGTTCATAGAGTCCCAAAATTTTTGGACATCTCTCATCTAGAGAAATGAAAGTCGGCATAGCAGAAGATGAAGAGCTTTGAGTTCAGAAAAATTGTTTGTCACTTGGCCAAGCCCAATGGAAGTTTTCAGAATTTTTCCGGAGGGTTCATGAATGACGAGTCCAGCCTCGCATCTATTTTGAGGGTCAGAAGCCACATCAAAATAGGCCCATGGAATATCCCCCCTAATGTGCTCCTGAAGGATGACTCTAGGTTTGGGAGGGTTTTCAGGAGGGGTATAAATTTGAATATGGATGCACTTTCAGCAGAAAGACAGTTGATATGGAAGGAGGTATCTTGAAAAATGATTCAATTTCTGGTTAACCAAATCCCCCAGACAACAAGAAGAGGGAGGTTCTTGACCCTATAATTTGGAGAGGCTTGCCACCATTGCTCCCAAGCCACCCTCACATCATTACCTTCCCACGTCTGCAAAAAATTAAGGAGCCTCAGAGTTTATGTCCAAAGCTGCATATTGAAGGGACAGGTAAGGAAGAGGTGGTACATAGACTCCAAGCTGCCTTTACATAATGAGCACCATCCGGGCCCGATATTTCCCCTACACTAAAGAAAGTCCCCATTGGGTATCTTATTATGGAGAATTCACCAAAATAAAAGCTTGCTTTTTGTTGGATCCTTTAGAAGCCATAGGGACTTATACCACCACTCCGGCTTCCCCCAACCTTTCTGACCCATTAGCCATTTGTACTCAAACTTTGGGGAGAAACTGCCCGATGGAGCATGGACCCATTTTAATTCATCTTGTCTATCTTGAAGCCTGATATTGGAATTTTTAATATCATTTATGAAACCCTGACACTCCTCAAGCCACCTATCCTTGAGTTTAAGGGCTTCCCCAGTCAGCGACGCTTGCCTCCAAATCGTTGACTGTCTATGATTTGCAATGTTGTTTAAAGTTTTGATACCTCTTCATTCCAGATTCTCAATGAGCTCATGTGTGAGGGAAAATCTTCCCGAGCATCCCACCCAAGGGTCATGACCTATCCTTACCTGTGAGCCATCCCCGACGTGCCACGTTAGCCCTTGTTCTATTAGTTTTACCGACATTACGGTATCTTTCCATACAATGGATGCATTTTTGGTTTTTTTTATTCGGCATGTGCATCCATTCCCAGATTGGCATAGGTTCAATGTATTTTCGCTTGATGACAGTCGTCCAGAGATTGTCCAATGTTATGAGACGCCAGCCTATTTTAGCTGCGAGAGAGGCCGTGAAAGAAGGAAGCTCCTTGATGCCCCATCGTCCCCAATATTTGGGGTGTGCAATCTTATCCAGGGCCACCCAAGGCATAACCTGATCCTCTTTTGAACCAACCCAAAGGAAGCAACTGCAGATTTTTTTAATCGTGGGCAAAGTGCTTCTTGGGACCCATGAGAGGGCGACCCAATAGACTGTGATAGCCAGGGCTACCGATCTGATCAGCACCAACCTCCCAGATCTGGAGAGCCATTTGAAACTCCAGTGTTTCATTCTAGACTCTATCTTAGCAATTAGCCATTCCCAATCATGTATGCAGTAAGAGTCCAGCTTTAAGAAGAAGCCCAGATATTTAAAGGGATCCTGCAGGGTTTTTGCTTAAAACTGTAGAACCTCCGATAATCTCCCCACTTCTGCTACTGTCAATCCAATTGTAGTGATTGTGGATTTTTGACGGTTTATGCAGAGCCCTGTAGCCTTCAGGAAGAGATCCAGGATTTCTTGAAGGCATATAATGTCTTCCAGACTACCATTTCTAAAGAGGAGAATGTCATCGACAAAGAGTAGGTGGGTGACTATTTGATTTACAGAAACTTCAATACCTTTTAGAGCCCCCCTGCGCTTTGCCTCATGAATCATCAAGCTAAGACCTTCCATTGCCAAAAGAAATAGAAAAGGGGAGAGAGGGCATCCCTGATGGAGTCCTCTTTCAGGATTAAATAAATTCGAAGTTCCCCTGTTGATCAATACTTCTATGCTGGAGGAGGTGATGCATCCCATTACCCAATTGTTGAAATTGATCCAAATGATTTTTTCATAGGCCTTAGAGAGATCAATTTTGATGATAGCTCCTTTTTTTTTGCTCAATTTTAAACTGTGGATTGTTTCTTGGGCAACCCCCATTACCTCATGAATTTGTCTTCCATCCAGGAAATTGAACTGCTCCTATGAGATATTTCGAGAGAGGAAAGGCTTGAGCCAATTTGCAATCACTTTAGCAATGATTTTATAGATACAGGTACATAGAGAGATAGTCTTGCAATCATCGAATGACTCCGGGTGTTCCTTTTTAGGAATAAGAGCCAGGAAAGTAGAGTTGAAAGGAGTATAGATAGTTCCTGATCTTCTTGATTCTTCCACCACCTCCAATAATTCATCCCCCAGGAATTCGAAGAAATGTTGAAAGAATTCCACCATCCAACCATCCGATCCTAGGCTCTTATCCTTCTGCATTGCCTTAAGAATGTCCTCTACTTATTCCTTAGAAATAGGTTCCATGATATTGTCATTTCCTTCTTCATCTATGCAGCTGGGGAAAAATTGAGCCACCCTGATGACTTCAGCAATGGATGCCTCCCTTGGGGCTCTGAACAATGATTTGAAATGCTTCAAACCAAGGTCAGATATAGCCTCAAAGGAGTGAGCCTGCTCTCCTTCGTATGTCCTCATACCCCATATTGTATTGATGTTTTCCAAAATTATGTATTTTCATCTCCTGCTTGTAGCCAAATAGTCCTACTCTTAAGGCACCAGCTCACCTCTCTATCAAGGAGGATTTTCTTCCTAGATTCTTCCAGGCACTTTATGTAGTCAGGCTTGCTTCAATGGAGACATATCTAGCCTCCTTTGGGATTTTGAGAAAGTATAATTCTTCATTGATCCTATGAAGATCTTCCTCCTCTTTGAGTTTCTTAGCCTTGGCCCATTCCAGCGCTGCCCTCTTCATTGCCTTGAGGTTCTCCATAAAGTTCCTACACTGTTTTCCTGGTTCCCTTGGCCAATCTTTCCTCTAGGTGGCGTGGAAAAATGAGATAAAAGATTCTTCTTTAAGCCATGAGGAGTTAAACTTGAAAGGAGCACCAGGCTTCTTGTTAGGACCTTTGATTTCAAGAAGTATGGGCAAGTGATCATACAGCCCTCCTTCTCCTACCCGATGCCTGAAGACCGTGATTCTAGCCACCAAATCTTCGTGGAGTAGGAAGCGATCCAACTTCTTTGCTACCCTGTCCTCCCTCGCTCTTATGTTCTACCACGTAGGACGGGGCTTTATCAAGGCGACATCCACCAAATGTGTGGAGGAAAACTGGTTGTGAATAAATTAGTGAGCGGGTCATCCCTGGTAGTTGGACCCCAAGATTCCGACAGACCAAGGGAGAAATTTAGGTCTCCTCCCAGAATGAGATTAGGGTTTTGTAAACTAGCCTTTGCAAAAATATTGTTCCAGTACTGCATCTGCTCCTGGCAGGGGACATAAACATTAAGTAGAAGGATAGAATGACAAAGCTCATTCGAATAGACTTCCATAGCCAGGGCGTTTTCATATCCCCAAGAGGAAATTTCCTTCAACCGCCTAGAATTTATACCCAGGGCCAAATCCCCAGATCTACCGTGGGCATCCATCACCTGGAAGCCCCACCCCAGGAACATCCTTGAAAGAGATCCCACCACCTCAGACCCTGAACCCAAGGCTTCCTGAAGCATAAGGACATCAGGTAAATAAGTTTTCGTCAGTTCTCACAGAGCTAGTTTTTTGGGTTGACTAGCTAAACCCCTACAGTTGTAGGAGAGAATGATCATCAAGGACCTATAGAAGGGGACTGCACTGCTCTAAGCACCCCGGAGAGGGAAAGTTGCTTCCCATAAACAATATATATTTTAGCCTTAGCTTGTGCCTTAGAGAGGTTGGACTTCCTGCCTCTCAGCTTCCTAGGACCAACCGAGATGGGGTTAGACTCCAAACCCCTAATGAGCACTCCAGTCCACGGCTTTTTCATCAAGGATTGAATATTGTAAGGGGGTTTCTCAAAGATAAGAGGTAAAGGGGAGGTCAGATCGAGGGCAGCCTCAAATGGGGGGTCAACAGAAGGGTGAGGGATTGATGTAATTATGCTATCCGGGGACTCTTTGACATCTTTCATAAGAATATATTCCATTCGAGGAGGCCTGGAAGGACCAGGAAATGAAGAAGCAAAACCATAAGAGCATAATGAGGAAAAAAGTGAGGGGGAAGAGAACAGAGGCATACCCTCCTAAGTTGCTACAGCAGTACCAGCGTCAGTTGTGGGGTCAACTTCATGCGACGAGGCCAATTCTTGAGGTGGAGCTTCAGCAACAAGATGAGATTCCTATTGTGGCACAACAGGGATTGTGCTTTCAGTCACACCAGGACCCTCCACCCCTTCCATAAATTCTCCATCAGAGATCCTGGTCTCTTCAAACCCCGAGGGATGCATTGGCCCTCGATTCATCCTTTTTTGATTATGTCTTCTTCGGTGCCCCAACGGTCAATCCTTTTCCAGATGGCCATACTTGTGGGAGTTGTGGAATAAGAACGGCATGTGTTCGTAGTCCAGAACCTGAGAGTATTCATAATCTTTGTATTTTAGCTGCATTTCCTCTACTAACCCTACTTTTGGATTCAAATTTACCAAGATCCTAGCTGCACTCAGGTCCTTTGTCTGCTGAAACGACATGTCTGCTTCCAGAAAGTGACCCAAGGTGTTCCCAATAGAGCGAAAGGCAGATTCCGTCCAGAAAGGGATAGGAAGGTCTGGTAACTTAACCCAAACCGACAAGTCTTCAATTTTCTCTCTCTGTGCATCAAAAAGAGGGGTCCATTTCTTGAATAGGACTGGTCTCTTCCCAAAATTTCAATTCTTTTCCAACACCCAAGCTAGGTGTTGAACCTTCTTGAATTTTATCATGAACCACCCCTTGGCAAGGGTTTGGATCTCAGTGGGTTGTCCCAGGGTGTCAGACCATTCTGAAGCAGTCCATTTATAAATGTAGTTTGCATAATATTTCCTAAGTCGTACTCTGCCCACAAGTATTGTTTCCGTTGCTTCCATTACTTCATCAATGTGTATATCCACACCTAAGACACAACATGGGAACTCTTCCAACCTTCTAATCAACTTGGATTTTTTCCTTTTCGTTCCTGTAACCCTACCTCTTCCACCTTCCTCGCCTTCCAGCGACCCTTCAATTGCATCTGGGAGCTCTATATTTGGCGACCCAAGTCGCCATTCGGTTGGGTTTTTTGGGCCCTCACAGGCAGATTCTCCCGGTTCTTTAGCGCCTTCTTGAAGCCCGATAGACCGAAGGCCTTCCTTGTGGTTGTCTTCTTTCTCAGGGACTGGAACCCCCTCCTAGGTTCCCTTCGGAGTGTACAGAATAATATACCTTCTGTCTCAGCCTCGACTGTCTCGACCCTCTAGGGTTTCTATTCAAACCCATGGCAAATTTTGGCCCCGAGCTTGGCACTTCGCTGCCCTGAGAGAGGAGAAACTTTTCCAAAGAGGCAATACCCTGCCACTAAGCAGGTTGTCGAAGCATAGAAGTGGCTTCACGGAGATAGCCCCTACCCCAATCTACCTCTGTGGATTTCGCCCAGACAATCTTTGAAACCAGAAGAGCCAAGAAACCCACATCTAGCTACTATATCTTCCAAACCACCAGAACGAAAGGGGATTGACAGGTTACCTGAAATAGATGCAGTTTGCGAATGGATCTAGAGTGGGACACCCTCGATCTGTGCTGGATTTGACGATAGTTGAGACGTGTCGTAGCCTACCCCTTCCTTCCATGCGCAGTTAAAAGTACTTTACAGACTCTCTTCAAGAAATACCGCACCGTTCGACAGAGCCCAAACCCCCACAGGAGCCCTGTCTTTTTTACCAAATTCGCCCAGGACCATAAACAAGCGATCCAGATTATTTGCTGAAACCTCACAACCCCGGACATTGAGCAAGTCTTCCGGTGACAGTTCGATATCTACAGAATCCCGTTCAAAACCCATTGTTGCCCCTGGTCTCATATTCATGTGTAGGGTTAATATTATTATGTTATATTTATTAAAAATATTGTGTCAACACCTAATCTCTAAGTCCAATTCTATCTCAACGAGAAATTCCATCAATCAAAGCTTATTAACATCGATAAACCCAAGATGATGCCCAACATACAATTCACAATCCAAGGTAGGACCCCACAAGGGGAATATATGTATGAAATATGCTACGATTAGGGATCAAACTGATGGTGTATATAAACACAATATGCCTCCTCTACTTGGTCAATGTGGGATAATTCCCCATAAACAATGAAATTAAAAAAAAAAAAAAAAAAAAAAACTCCAAGTATTATGTGCAATCAATTTTCAATTAAATCAATGAATTTCAGTCTTCCAGGTGTCCAGGCGTAAAATCAATAGTTACTATTGAATTGTGCGACCCCTAGGCAATTCAACGATTAAATAAAGGGAGGGGGGGGACTGCAATTTTTGGTTTTTTCGAAACCATCTTTCATTACGTAGTGCTTTGTGGTGAATTGCGCACCCCCTAGGTCTGAAATTTATTACCAACAGTGACCCCCCCTCGCAATTTACTTAGGTTTTTAGTAACAATGCAGGGTTAGAGTTGGAAATGAGTTTCTTAAGTGGTCATTTCTCAGACGTAAGGCATCTTATCTTCTCAATAAGAACAATATCTCCACACACCTTTCAAGTGTTGACAATTGTTTGGAAAGGAGAGACATTGGCTACTAAACCCCAATATCAAAAAGTGATTTTTGAGATGGGTGCTACAAGTTTCTGGAAGTGTATACAAACAGTATGTGACAATATATGTTTTGATTAAGTTAGAAGTGTATTGGTTTAAAGTACAAGTCACATTTTGGAGGCCAATAAAACTACATTTTTATTTAAATTTTATGTACAACTTTTGAATTGTTCTTTGGGAGCTATTGACAGAGCTAATTTCATTTCGATATATGACCCCTTATGAATTCAACTCATGGTTTAAACAATATCTATGTGAGTTTCCCATTTCCTTTGTTAGATAATGAGGATCGTTGGATTCATACATTGAACTTCACTCTTAACAATGCATTGGGTAGATGCCTGACATACACAATTAAACTGTCTCATCTCATGGGAGAGATAATGAAAAATACCCTTGACTATTTTGAAAAGAAATAATCTCTAGATGAAATACCACCTCTTACTTTGACAGTTGAGAAGGAGGCATATGTGTCCAAAAAGGAGTTTTTTTTCATCCTGCTACACCTAGCCTTTTTTTTTTATACCCATGGAAGATTTATCATTGTTCTTAACTAGATTTCGGAGAATCCAAAGCTCCTTTAGCACCATAAGGTAGCCGAGGAAATAATTGAAGTGAGGAGAATGGTCATCACTCCTACAAAATCATATTATGTTGCTCCAGAGATGGAATTGTCAAACAAAGTCTTAAGGCACTTTAAGAGGTTTGCAGACTGATTTTTGTGAGTAACTCGTATGGATGATAACGTGCAACAAATTTCCTCGGTATTAAATGTGCTTATAACACCCATTGTTAAAGAAGTTTCCTCTAGTTCTATTGCATATAGGGAAACTATTTTTGAGCAAGTAAAGAAAATACTCCATAAGGGTTTTAAGATACGCGAACAAGACTTTTTGTGCATTTTCTGCAAATCAATTAAGAGACCGTTCTTCATGGTTATTTGTTGAAGGGAAGGACATTATAGTCCAACATATCAAGCAGTGGATGAGAAAAGCCTCCCAATACAATTTTTCCAAGCATGCTGCAAGGATGGGTCAATGCTTTTCTTACACTTATTGCACAGTGGAGGTTACACCAAATTACATTGAGCATCTTTACATATATTAAAAAGGAATAATTATGAATTTTGTAATGGCATAGGAAAAATTGTACCAAATATTTCCATGGAAGATTCTCAAGCACTGTAGTTGAATTACAACTCTCCCTTAACCTTTTAGATTAGGTATGGTGGATACAAGGGTGTGGTTGCAACTTGGGTAGAAGAAACATGAAGTAAATTTAAGCTCTCATTGAGACCCAATATAAAGAAATTTGAATATGGACATATAAGACTTGAAACAATTACTTGGACACATTTTCAGCCTTGATTTTGGAACAAGGAAATAATTACTCTCTTGTCATCCTTGTCAGTCCTGATAATGCTTTTCATCATTTAGAAAAATCAATGGTTAATAAACTCAATTAAATGCTTGAAAATATTGAAGTGGCATTTGAAGTATTGACAATGCCATGAACATGAGGTTTGCAAAAATACTAATGATTTTGTTTATAGGCTACAAAGAATAATTGATTGCTAAGGAAAGTTGCACCATTCTCGTTACTTTTTGTGATTATTTGTATTTGTAGCATACAACTTCTAGTGGTTCTCCAATGAGTTTTTTTTATTTATAAGATTGAAAGGCTAATAAATACATAGTTCAAGTTATGGACGTGTTACCATGCCCCAAAATGGTACTATAATCGATGTAAAGGAAATCTATGTTTTATAAACAACAATAGCTCAAAAATATAGACGTTGTAGAAAACTTGCTCCAGAGTGGAAGAAAGCTGCAAGTAACTTGAAGGGAAAGTTAAATATGGGAAAAATTATTTAAATACAAAGAAAGAGTAGTTGGTGTTGGCAGCTATGGTTATCCAACCTTCATAACTTTCAAACCTTAAAAAAGGGTGTTTATACTAGTTGTTATCAACTCCCCCCCATTCCCAAGGCTGACAATGGAACTGAAGGAAGGTAACCGAAAACCAATATTTAGTTTAGGTAGCTAGCCCTACCAAAACCAGAGAGGGCTCTCTCAATGTCACTTTAGCAGTCAATGAGATGACTGGATGTATAATGATATTAGGCTAGGTATTAAAGTTCAGTAAATTTGGGTTTTGTTTTTCTTTAGTTTTTGCTAGATTGGAATGACAGTTAGGGAATTAGGTCCAGGGTTTAGGTCAGATATCAAAGGTTATATTGTAGAGGCAAGGATGAGGCTAGGTAGGTAAGACTAGGAACATGCTTAATTTTTCATTGTGTATAGGGTGAACAGAGAGAGAGTCAGAATGAGTGTTAAAATGAATTCATGCATCGAAAGAGTAGAGACATGTTCATGTAAATCTTATAAAAACAGAGCATGGAAAGCATGATTTCTGTCTATATATTGATAATATTAACATATATAACCACATATGTGAAATAAGGATAACATAGCATTCAACTTGATAAGATTACAGAGAAAAAAAAATGCTCAAAGGCATACCACTGGAGTCTCAACACTATGTCTGCAACACTGTCTTTGATTTCATTAAAAAAAAACTTGTACAATAGCTCCACTACAAATAACAACTATACAACCTCTAAAATGACTTAAGTTTGGAGTAAATATAGAAAATAGAGAATATTCCACCTTATTGGGTCAAAATATTATCCAAAACAATTAATAAATGCACCATATGAGTCATTTCCTATTTTCTAGGGAAGTTAGAAACATTCCCCCCAAATTTAGCAAATAACTAGGAGTGTATGTCTCCTTTATTAAATACATGATTCCTCCACAATGAGAGGCAAAAACAAAAAACTCACTTATCCAAAGACACCTCATAGGACAACTACAACATCGAAATTTGGATTATTCTAGCTTGACAATTGTCCAAAAGGAATCCAAGATAGAAGAGTCGCGAAAATTTAGCAGAAGCATCACGCCTAGTTAGAGGTGAATTTGCACCACTTTAAAACATCTATTTGTAATTCTGAAGGTTGGGATAGGTATCCTTATGTGTCTACTTTTGAATGCACCTTCAAAACTGAGAAAAAATCCACTGGAAGACATTCAAAACTTGATTCTCCCAACCTCACTCAAGAAGCACTGCGCATGGTCAAAATCACTGGCAGAAACATGAAAAAGAGGCAATTTTTCGATTTTTCTCCACAATTAAGAGGTGTAATGGAAAACCAGGATCTGATCTGAAATTTACAAGTGAAAATACATCCATCTAGATAAACTATTCTTCATTTGAGTGCCCTAATAAAAATCATTACGTCGCTGCACGACGCTTCTGTGAAAGCCAAATTTCTAGAATTGACAAAAATCACCAAAAATTCTCAAAATGCTCAAAATCTCTCAAAATTTGTTTTATGACACCTGTGGATGATAAGCTAAAAAAATAAGGACTCCTCAGAAGTAGGTCCAAGTTATCCTTCTCCTTGAGCTTCATTTCAGTTTCCTTGAGCTTTTTCTTCAATTGCTTCAACTTGATTTGAGAGATTTTGTTTCTAGCGCAATAATGGTTTTCCATATGCATATGGAGGTCATTGTTATTTTTTGATTTCTTCAAAATATTCTCAAGATTTCCATTCACCATGTCAAGCCAATACTCTCTATCTAGATTGATTTCAGCAACAATTAATTCATCAAAAGTTAGCAAACCTGATAAAGGAGTCGATTCTTTTTCTTTCTCAAGCGCCCTCTTGAGACCTATTGTCCTTGGTCTCCTTGCTTGTGTTTCAAATTCTATATCCTCCAACTGATTATCATCTACTAGTTCTTTTCCTGCCTAAATATGCGCCTTTGGATTTTCTTGGAAGATTTGTTTCACTTTTAACTACAACTTTTCTTGTTGTAAGAAGGTGATCTGAAAATTTTCCCTTGAGAGGCTCTCCCTTAACTCTGATATCTCTTCATATTTTTCCTTTATGATTTCCTTAGTTGATTTTTCCTTCACATGCTCTACCATGTCAACCTCTAGGGGTGCTTGTTCATCATGTTGCTACAATGGTGACTCACCATCATGACTAGGCGACTGCTCTACTGTTTGTATTTGCTCAGGTGTAGCTTCCAGTGCAAGTACACCTTTGATGGTCTTAGAAGAAAAAACCATTCTCTTACCCTTCTCATAGGTTTGAGTGATCTCAACCCTAGTAAATTTTGAAACCTCTGCTTTCTTGCTTGAAGATCCAACCTCCTTTGGCTGTGCTAACGTTGATGATGTGCTATGAACAATAGGTGGACTAGTAGCAGGTGTTGATGCAACTTTCTCTGTGAAATTTTCCCAGGTCATATTGTTTGTTGAGAGCTGGTGCAAAACAAATAGCTTTACCAAACCATGGTGGAACAAACTAGGATGATGATTTTTACATTTTCTTTGTACCTTTTCCGCAATTTTGACTAAACTCCTGAATAAATAGTTAGACAAATTGAGTGATTTGGTGGCTATGACGTGCATTAGTAACCTGAAATGGTGTTGGTACAGTCTTGAAAATATCCCTTCACATGTAAAATATTTCATGATTATCTTCATCAATGGGGCATACTTATCAAGTAAATTCTTGGAAAGGAAAACATGCTCAAGTTCATCTCTACAATGAGGTTTTAGGAACATTGTGTAGTTATTAAGATCCAATTCCATGTCTTTGAACTAGACTGCTCCTTCATTTGGAATACCTGTTGTTGAAGTTATATCATATGTTGATAAAGTGAATTCAATGCATACTATGATGGCCTTGTCTCCACTATAGTTAGTGTAAAAAAGGCTAGTCAATTGAGCATGACAACCTACCTCCATGATTCTGTCACAAAACCTCAAACAACCACTGTTTTCAAAACTTCTCTTGGCATAAGGGGAAGCATTGAGTTCTTGTAAACTGGATGGCTCGAACCTAGAATGGTGGCCTCCCTTATGAATCTTCTTTTCACCCTCCATAGTGCTTGTGAACAGGATGAAACCCTAGCTAGATGGAGTGGGTAGGGAAAATGGATTTTGGGAAAACAAGGGATAGGGATAGGGTGACTCTAGGGGCTTAGATGAGGTGTAAGGAAGCTAAGGAAAATTCCCCAAAATATTGAGGAGGTAGAGTGATGTGTTAGCTTTAGGATACAAGTGAAATTTATTGAAATGTGTATGAGTAGATTTACCAAAATGTGAAAACACAGGGATTTTGTAGTTTTCCTGTGGAAATGTAGTGGGAAATTATGGTTTTGATGAAAATAATGGCAAAGAGGGTTGTGAGTGATGAGGAGTGTTAGGGTAGGGTCTGTGGAGGATATGTGAAGGTATTAGATGGTGGGATGAGGGTTTAAATAATTGAAACCAATCAAGGATGAAAGGTACTAAAAACGTAATGGAGCAAAACCCTAAGGAGGGAATCCACTCATGATATGTTGATGAATTGACTTGAGAGAGGTATTGAGAGTGTCCACTTACTGATTAGGAGGCCTCTGAAGCTTTGTGCACTTTTTTTTAAGCTTTAATGACTAATTTTGAGGCTAAAACCCATAAGCATAGCGCAGTGGCAGAAACATCATGTAGTGATAGAAACGTCCCGCAGTAGCAAAAACGTCTCATTGCCTTCTAGAAATGTAGCAAAATGAGTTTGGTTCCGAGTTTCATTGGTTTTATTCAACCTTTGGTAGTTGTGGAGTGTTTTGAAGGTGAGATATGAGCTCTATTGAACAAAAAAGGATGAAATGGGTTGAGGAAGTCACTTTTTCCCTTTATAACATCATAAAGCACCTTTTTTTTCTTTTAGCAAAATCATGACCTTCGAGAAAAAATTTGTTTTGTTGAACAATTTGATAATGTAACAAGCTTTGAGAGAAGATAAATTGTCTTGATTTAATTTCCTACCTGTGCTAACACCCTTTGAAGATAACTTATATGGTGAAAATGACTATTTGTTCGCCTTCTTTATGACAAGATTTGGACATTTATGGTAGCGAAACAAAAGACACCTAGAAACTAACCTAGGTGAACGCATGGTGACTGACCTAATACTCTAGATGATAATGGATGACATTGCCTCTGAAATGAGAATGACCATGAATAGAGTGGAGGGAGTATCATTTCAAACCTACATATATTCAATGAAAAAAATGTTATTTGAAAACTGACTTGAAAATATAAAATTTTGACCTAGGACCACCACTAAGTAAAACTGAAAAGATTATTTTTGATCACTAAATATTTGACACTAACATTGGCTCTAGCTAGGGATGGAAGCTCCTTTAGGAGGTTTCAATAACACCGTAGATCAGGTAGCCTCATCCATTGGGTAATGGAGTAAAAAATGGAAACTAGAAAAACTTCGACAAACTAAAATGATTAACTGAAACGGAAAACAACTTTGACTCAAAAAACTAACTAGAACTTTTGAAATTTTTGAAAGAAAAATATAAGTTGATCAAAGAAGTCTCATGGCCTTCTCCTCGGGCTTCAAAATTCTTCAATAACTTCTTATTCTTAACAAGAAATAAAAGTGATATTTACAATGAAAGTGAACCTTTTTCTTCAAGCTTACTGGGTAAGGTAATGTTTGAAGAACCTACCATTCATCGGTCCTCCCATAATTTCCTACTCATCAAGATCTTCTAACAAAAATGCCTTATTACCTCTGAATTTTGTAATCTTGTATGGGTGTTTCCATAGATTATCAAACTTACCGTGCTTACCTTTGTCTTCATTCCGTGCATCCCACCGAAGAACAACATCTCCTACTTTGAAATCATCGACTTTGGTCTTCTTGTCATAGATTTTCTTGATTTTCTCCTAGAGTTTTGAAGTGTGATTGAAAACTTCTTCTCTGTTGTGTTGTAAATGAATCATTTGATTGATTCTTCACTAAATATCATTTGGTTCATTGTCGATCTTTTCCAGAATTCTCATCATTGTGATAGCTAAAGAAGTGGGAAACACTGTGTCAACACCATACACAAGCCAGAAAGGTGACATGTTAATTGATCTCTTCGTGCTAACTCTGTCTGCCCATACAGAATTTATGAGCTTCTTCTTCCAATTTCTCTTGTTCTCTTACAACAATTTCTTGATTACATTCACCAATGATTTGTTTGACGATTCAACCAACCCGTTTCCTGGAGGATAATATGTTGTAGAATGACCAAGTATTATGTGATATTTATCACAAAATTCAATAATTTTCTTAGACTTAAAGGTGTCTGCATTTTCAATAATAATTTTTTGTGGGCATCCAAAACAAGACAAGATATTGCTTTCCAAAAACTAAATAATGATAATATTTGTAGCTTGCCTCGTTGGAATGGATTCAATCCAATTTGTGAAGTAATCAATGGTCGTGAGTATCCACTTATGTTGAGCTGATGATGGAGGATGGATATTTCTAATGAAATGAAGACCCCACTGCTAGAAGGGTACTTGAAATGCGATGGCTTTTAAGGGCAGCGACAAAAGCTTTCTTTTTCCTCGAAAAATATGACATTCATGAAAACTCATGACAATATTATAAACATCTGAAAATAAACTTGGCCAATAGAAGCCAACCCTCAAAATATTATTTGATGTGTTCTTATAGAAAATATGACCACCACAATCACCTTTATGAAAGTCATTTATCACCTTTTCAACTTGTCCTTCTACCAAACAATTCAACAAGACTCCGCCTGGATCTTTCCAATTCAAAACATTGTTAAGGATGCAATACTTAAGAGCCTTCAACATCAAATATATAGCGTCACTACTAGGCAAGCTGGGAGGAGGATTCAAGTGTTGCAAAACATGAACAATAGCATCATACAATGGCGATGAAATAAAGATTTCAAATACCTGAGGTAATGAATCAACCTCTTTCTCCTTAGATAATGCATCAATAAAATTAATTTCCAAAGCATAGAGGTTTGAGTCCACCATAAGCTTTGCAAAGCTTTGTCCCTTGATCATTTTTGTAGGTTTGATCTCCAAGTCATACTCCAACATAGCAGCGATCCATTTTCTATGTTGATCTTTCGGATCGTTTTGTGTAATCACATCTTTGACATCAACGTTTGGGACATATTTACACGAGAGTGAATAATATAGACTCGGAAGTCGTTCAATGATTTAACTAGTTCCAAGGCCTATTTTTCAATGATATTGTACTTCCAGGCCGCGTCTCTAATGGTTCTACAAAAGAAGGTGATGGGATGTTCTATTTTTTTATTTTTCTTTTGCATAAGGACATCAGCTAGAGTATGCTTTGAAGCAAAGGAAAAAATGATGAAATGAAGTGTGTAATCTGGACTAATAAGAATAAGAACATGAGTTAAAGAAAATTTAACTTGATTGAAAGATTTGTTTGCCTCCTCAAACTATTTTACCTCACTATCCTTCTTCAACATATCAATAATTTTCCTTAAGTGTTCAACAAGATTGGGGAAAAACTTTATTAGAAAATTGATTTTACCATTGAATGACTAGATCTCCTTCTTGCTTCTATGATAGTCCAATTTCTAAATCAATTCAATTCTTGAAGAATATATTCGGATGCCATCTTTTGATATGATGTGGCCCAACCATTTTCCTTACTCTATAGAAAACAAGCTCTTCTTAGGATTCAACGATATGCCAAATTTCCTACATCTCTGAAAAATTGTTTTAAAGTGCTGCAAGTGCTGCTCATCTATCTTTGAAAAAACATTGATATCATCAAGATAGATGGCCAAAAAGGAATCATTTTCAATGTCGAAGGAGATGTCCATCACTCGCTGAAAAGTCGCTCTTGCATTTTTCAATCCAAAGGGAATTTTGGCGTACATGAAGGTACCCCATGGTGTTGTAAATTTTGTATTTTCCTGATCATATGGATGGATTATAATCTAATTAAACCCGGAATATCTGTCCAAAAATGAAATTCTGGAATATCCAACTACCCTTTACAGAATATGGTCCATTTTTGCAAGTGGGTAATTTTCTTTCAGCGACACTTTATTCAGGTTTCTAAAATATATACACAAGCGAATCTCTTCGGTCTTCTTTATTATTGGCACTAAGTTAGAAATATAATTTGAAAATAAAAGTGGAACTTTAATACCATCAGTAAATAACCTGTTTACCTATTTTTGAATGGAGGGAATCAGCTTGTGATTCATTCTCCTCAATTTCTGATGGAAAGGCTTCTGATCTAGTTTTAAGGGAATAAAATGATAAATTATACTCTTATCATACACTTTTAGATCAGAATATTCCCAAGAAAGTACATCAGAAAACTGAGACATGAGCATTGCGTATTTACCTTTCATCTCTGGGCATGAGGATTTTGAAATATTGACCATCTTGAGCTTATCAAGAGTGCCAAGATTAAGATCTTCCACTCATACTTCTATTGGAAGCATGGTCGGTTTACGTGCAACATCACCTTGGTCAAAAAGCTCCTCCAAATGCACAAGGCCTCTAGGAATGGAGTAGTCTTTCAGCTGAAGTACTTTCATTTCTACTACATGCAATTCTTAGTCATCTTCATAAAATTGGTCATCCATTTGTGAATTCACAATTTCCTCTTCCGTCTGCAAGAAGTTGTTGATCTGTTTGTCATATTGAAATACCTACCAATACTGAGCATTATCTGGAAAATCAAGGCGATGTTTGACGTTTATCTCATAATTCTTATTGGGATACAAGGGAACTTTAAACATGCTCGCCGAAGTGGCAAGAGAATCAACAATAACATTGTTGTCCCTTGGATTCAATGACAAGGTATACTCGGTGAAGGTCTTGAGGATATCTAACACTACATTTCAGTAAGCTCGCATCCTAGGATGCTTGGCCTGGTATTCCCCTTTGACTTTTTTTATTACTAGTTCGAAGCCACCATACACAGAAATTTTCTTGGAACTTAACTTCCTGAGAATTTTCATACCAACTGTCAAAGCCTCGTACTCTGCTTCATTGTTCGAACAATCAAATGCTAACTTGTAAGGGGGAACTCAAATGTTAGGAGGAATATTAAGTGACTTATTTATAGGGTTGTGAATCCACACTCTAATGCCAACCCCTTCCTTACCTAAGGCTCCATCAAATTCCATGGCCCCAAACAACTTTCTTCATCGAGATGCTCCAAATCAAATGACTGAACTTTACTTGTTGCTTGAGAAAGGTCTACTATACCAAAATTTCTATGTCTTTCACTGTTTCATCTCTTTTTTGGGTTGATGCACTTAGTTCCAAACCACTTGGAATCTTTTCTTGATTTTCTGCATTTGCAATTTCTAAAACAAAATTTGAAAATTTTGATTTTTTTGTCTTTTCTTTCATCAAAATTTCTAAAGATGCTGAAAATTCATCATTGAATAAGATAAAAGACTCTAAATCCGTGTAAACAACATGTATGGGGCGATTTGTAGGCTTTTATTTGCTACTGATCATGTACTTCATTTTACTTTCCCAATATAGTTTTTAAAGTTGGCCAAAGACCAATATTGTATCATATGAAAAGTTGAGTTGCAAGGTGTTGAAGTTTGCAACAAGATACAGTGAAATTGGCATACGGAAACAACATCCTTGATCCTAGTGAAAATTAAGCACCTACACTAGGTGGGGCCCACACAGGCTATTTTTGGGTGTATGTATATTTATAGATGTATGTGCATAATCTATTTATATAATGCATGTCTATTTATAGATGCATGTCTATCTAATTTTTTATCCCTTAATATAGATGGACAATAAACTGTAATCTATTCTCAATGTGGACTTGGAAATAGTTAACTGAAGTGGAAAATATGTTAGCTAAGTGAATTTCGAGTTAAGAGGTTAGTTGGTGGGACATGAAGGTTGACTTGAGTTGTAACAGAGTGATTCTAGTTGTAACAAAGTTCGAAGTGCAGTGGTGCATGAGTTGTGCAAGTTGTAACTTTAACTCAGTTAAGTGAGTTAAAATCAGTTGTGCTAGTTGTAACTGTAAATACACTAGTGAGAGATCAAGTGAATTAAAGATTAATTAATTCACATGTAGTGATCTCACATTCAATTGAAATTTTTACTATTATTAACTGCATGCATGTCAGATCCAATGGAGACCCAGTTGAGTTCTAGGTGAAAGGGAAGATAACTAACAATTGTGACATTATCCGCTTGCACACATGCAAGCACATACACATTGGATGTGCCCATGATATTTACGCAATAAAGGAAGGCAAGACATCCATTCAGTCAGGGTTCTTTACCATCAGGGATTGCACAGTGGAGGCAGGTTGTCTAGAGACAGTAAATTGTGCAAGGGATTTGCCAATTTTTGTATCACAGTGTGAGACAATTAGCTGATGTAATGAGAGCTATTGTGAAAATATTTTTGTATGTAATTGTTTCATGATCCATGATACAATATCTAGTATAATATAGTGGGGTTTTTAGTTGTAATATTTCCTCGAGAAATTATCTATGTTGTGTGTGATTGATCTTTCTTCATGATATTGTAATTGGCAATTGTGTTTTTAATTCCGCAAAGATTTGTAGAAGCGATTCAGTATTTTAACTTTAGCATATTGTTAGATTGGGTGAATCCAAGATATGCATGCATGTTGTATAATTTATACATGGTATCAGAGCACAGGAAATTGCAGAAGTGAAGCAGGAGCTGAGTTTGTGGTTGGAAAGAATTCGAATTTGCAGAAAGACTTTCTTAGTGCTACAACTGATTCAAGATCGAAATAGCTTTCAATGGCTTGAGGTTAGAGTATGCACTCAAGGGCAGCTCGAACTTATTGGAAGGACATGATGGAGGCAGTACTCGAAGACAATGGCTTGAAGGAATTCATTGACAAATTCCCTTATTTATAGTCAAGAAACATAAGATCTTTCATGTTTCATGCTGCATGAAGATGCAGAATTTGTTGAAGACATGGGGAAGTAGCTCTCTTCAACAGTTGTATATAATGAATTGCATTCAAATAATATTTGGAAATGTTATTTTGATGGTGCCTGCTCCAAGGATGGCACAGGAGATGGATTCTTGTTGATGTCACCAGAAGGTAACCTCGTGCCTTTTTCTTTTAAATTATAATTTGATTCAACAAACAATGTGGATGAGTACGAGGCCTTAATTTTAAGCCTTCAAGTTGCTAAACAGATGGGAGTTCAATGTATTTCAATTCTCGGTGACTTTGAATTGATAATAAGACAGATTAAAAATCATTGTCAGACCAAGCACCTAAGATTAAGATCATACAAAAATGAAGTTTGGGATCTAATAGAGAACTATTTTGAAGCCTTCAATCTTCAGTTCATTCCAAGGGAGGGGAATAGGTAGGCAGATTTGTTAGCAGTTGTATCTAGTACCTTTAAGCCACTAATGAATCCAAGGTTAAGGTATGAGATTGAAATTATACATATACCCTCTATTCCTGACAATGTGAAACATTGGCAGGTGTTTGAAGATGATGAGCAGATAAATCATTTCTTGACAATGATTGGAAGCTTTGAAGATGCTGAGATAGATCAAGAAGAATAATAGACAAAGCAGAAAGGAGAGATAAGAAACCCTAAGCAGTTAATAGGTGAGAAGAAGATTATCCAATTGAAAGATAATATACTCCCTAAAGGACTGGTTCCCCTTAAAAGACTATTTGATTCTAATGATGTTTGTCTTAATTCAAAGAAAATACATCTAGAGGAAGAGATGGAATATTGTAATTTAGGAACTCAGCAGGAGCCAAAAATGGTGAAATTATTCAAGGGTGTTCCCAAAAATTATAAAGAAAGATACATTTATCTTTTTAAGAATTATATGGATGTGTTTGCTTGGTCATATGAAGACTTCAAAACGTATGATAAAAGCATAATACAGCATAAGATCCCATTGAAAGAAGGAATTAAACCACACGGACAAAAGCTCAAATAGATTAATCCATTATTGTTACCTCCAATTGAAAAGGAAGTGAAAAATTTGCTATAAGAAAAAACCATAGTTCCTCTCAGATATTCGGATTGGGTTTCTAATCTAGTTCCTATGAGGAAGAAAAATGGAGAGATAAGATTGTGTGTAGACTTCAGGAATTTGAATAAAGCAAATCTAAAGGATAATTATCCTTTACCTAAGATGGATTATGTATTACAAAAAGTGACAGGAGCTTACAGGATTTCCATGATTGACAGATTATCTGGGTATAATCAGGTGGCAGTGGATAAGGAAGATCAGAAGAAGACAACTTTCACAACCCCCTGGGGTACTTTTATGTATGCAAGAATTCCATTTGGTCTCATGAATGCAGGTGCTACTTTTCAGAGGGCCGTGGACATGGCGTTTGTAGGTGACAAGTATGTGATTACATATCTGTATGATGTAACAGTTTTCTCAAGGTCAGATGATGAACACTTGGAACATCTGCAAAAATCTATTCAAAAATGCAGGAAGTTTGGTCTATCACTAAACCCCAAGAAATCTTTGTTTTCCTTAGAAGAAGGTAAATTATTGCGCCACATAGTTTCAAAACAAGGAGTGAAGATTGATCCAGTAAGGGTGGAAGCAATTCAAACAATTCCTTTACCCAGAAGCAAGAAAGATATTCAGAGATTTTTGGGAAAAGTAAACTTTCTGAGAATATTTGTACCAAACTATGTTGAGATTGTGAGAAATATAACTGACATGTTGAAGAAAAATGCAGAAGTGATATGGGATAAAGAAGCAAGAGAAGCATTTTCAAAAATAAAAGAAGCACTCCAGGAACCTCCTATTCTAATAAGTCCTTACTGTCAAAAGGTATTACAAATATTTTCATTTGCTTCTCCCACTACTATTGTTGTTGTGTCATTGCAGCCACTGGCATTCTTCAGCAAAGTTCTTAGAGATGTTGAGCTCACATATAACATTTTAGAGAAACAAGTGCATGCATTGGCCAAAGCACTCAAAGCCTTTAGGACTTATGTGCTACAATCCCAAATAACCGCTTATGTACCTAATTCTATTGTTAAGGACGTGATGGTTCAAAGTGATGTTGAAGGAAAAAGAGGAAAATGGTCAGCTAAAATCCAGGAGTATGATTTGGACATTAAACCCACCAAGTTAATTAAAGGATAGTGTTTAGCAAAATTGCTAACAGAAACAAATTTTCAAGCATTGGGAATTAACCTCCTAGCACCAGTAGATGGAGCTCACAATGAAGAAGGTCAGGATAAGCCCAAAACAAGTATTCAATACAAATTTTTATGTTCATATTGGTATAAAGATGTTGTTCATTACCTCTATTTATTTTCTTGTCCATCTTCACTAAATAGAACCAAATACAAATCTCTCAAGCTTAAATCTCAGCCATATGTCATAGTAGAAGCAAATTTGTACTAGAAAGATCCTGCTAGTATTTTGTTGTTGTGTTTAACTGAAGGTGAATCCATTGAGGTTATCAAGGAATATCATGAAAATATTTGTGGAGGACATTATAGTTGGAAGGTCACAGCACATAAAATCCTCAAGTCAGGTTTTTATTGGCCTAAATTGTTCGTTGATGTGTACAAACTAGTCAGAAGTTGTCATAAGTGTCAATTGTTTGCAGAAAAGAAGAGACTTGCTCTGTTACCTCTCATTCTAGTATTCATAGAAGAGCCTTTCAGGCAGTGGGGATTGGAATTTATTGGAGATATCAATCCACCATCAAGTGGGCAGTTCAAATGGATTCTAGCTGCTACTAATTACTTCACAAAGTGGGTTGAGTAATCCCCACCAAGGAATCAAATGACCAAATGTTGATGAAGTTTCTGGAGGAGAACATCGTCAATAGGTTTGGTTGTCCAATCAAGATTGTAACTGATAATTCTCAGGTATTTAATTATGCTCGATTCATTTATTTTTGTCAAACATATAATGTAATTTTTTCACATTCCACAGCCTACCATCCATAAGGGAATGGATTGGTAGAGTCTTCAAACAAGACATTGGTCAGGATTCTGAAGAAAACAACCACTAAAAATAAAAAATACTAGGACTCAAAATTAAAATTTTCTCTTTGGGAAATTCGAGTAACTACTTGGAGGTCCACTGGAAAATCACCTTTTGAGTTGGTATATGGAACTCAGGCATTATTTCCTAGTCAGTTGGCCAAACCAGTGATTTCTTTCCTTCAAGAAGCTCAGGAAGAACCTAATGCTCTGCTAAGAAGAATGAATAAGGTGATTGAGTTAAATGAAAACTGAGACAAATTTAGAGACAATTTGATTACTTATCAGGAAAAAATGAAGTCTATTTTTGACATGAAGGCGAAAGAAATCCTCTTTCATGCAGAAGATTTAGTATTGAGATGGGACACTAGAAGGGAGGATAAAGAAAAGCATGGTAAGTTTGACCCTCTCTGGTATGGTCCATACAAAATTTCTAAATCCAGATCAAACTATACTTTCATCCTAGAAGATTTAGATGGAGAATATCTACAGTTGTCTGTGAATGGGCAGTATTTGAAGCAATATTTTGAGCATTAAAAGTCAGCATTCCACCATTGTAAATACTGGATTTCGCATTGTTCATATGTCACCAAGCAATAATTTACTCCATGCCCAATGGATAAGGCACTAATCTGTGGTTCTTAGCACTTCATGGAAAAAAGCACTATCCCCAGGTGGAGCCAGATGTTGTGGCTCATTTGCATTTACTTTTAAAATATTTCTCAAAACACCAAAAAAAGCATATATGTTAGAAGATGTAAAAATTTTCATATGCCGAAAAATAATTTTTGATTTATATGTTGGTGTATTAACATTATGTGCGGAGATCTGAAAGCGGGTCCCTTGGTAGGACTCCTTATCACAATCAGAGTTCGCGAAAAATATTTTCCATATTCATTTGTTACCACTCCTAACCGCTGATGCAATATTAAATGGGACCCTCTCCGCCACGTCACCTATTCTCCCCGTATATCGCAACTTCAAAATTCCATTGATATGTGATTTGTGATCTGCCCCACCTCCACTTGCCATGTCATCCCTACCTTTATCGCATATCGCACATCGCAAGCTCAGGAGGAATGGCGCTCATGAATCATGTTAGAATGCCAAAATGTGAAGTGCGAGAAGGGTTGGATGTGATGTAGCTCTAAACTATGATTTAGTATATTCCATATCACACATCGCACATCATATGCTCAAGAGGAATGGCGCCCATGAAACATGTTGGAATGCCGAAATGCAAAGTGCGATAAAGGGACAGATGCGACAGTTTTCAAAGGAAAATTTGAATTTATTTAAAGTCCGGGATTATGTGCAGTTGTGTTGTTTTATGAAGAAACATGAACATGGGCAGTAGACTTGGGTAACACCCGACCACGTGCAAAACAGTGTTGTATGCCTTGCGCCTTGTAAATAAACGGAAGCTTGAACACAGTGGTGGTGGACTCGGGTAAGTGACCCAACACAGAACAAAGGAGAAGAGAAGATGAAATGTTGTGGGCACGAGCAGAAGAGGCAGAGTTGAGCATAAGGGGACATGATAACATTGTTTGAAATGTAGAGGCATAGGAAGAGTCGGGCAAAAGGAGCATATGGTGGCACTATTGGAAACACAATAGTTGGGTCAAGTCGGACTATTGCAGAACTGTTCAAATACCACATCAGAAACATAAAAGACATGACAGTAAGCAGACATACAAATATTGAACTCTGGAAGAAATGCAGGGCAAGGATGTCCGATATGTCAAGGAGACACATCAACACTTCAGGGAGACACGTCAACAACAAATCAAATTCAGAAAAAAAGAATAATATTTCAAGTTTTAATTTGTTTTCTTTGCTTGTTAAGATCGTAGCTATAGTGATATCCTCAATTGTAATGTAATAAGTAGTTTTAACAGTTTAGGTAGTCGAAGTAGTTTCAAGAAGTTATAGCTATTACGAACTGTTTTTGATGTATTTAAGAAATATAGAAAGAAAGAAGAGGGGTTCCGAGTTTTGGACCTCTGGAAGAATAAAAATTTGGTACTTCTTTTTCTGATGGGTGAATGAAAGAAGCAACAAGTTTCCTACAACTGTTGACGGTGATTCGTGTTTCTTGTGTCATTTTATGTTATTTCTTCCCTGAATGAAGCGAAGTAAAGAAGCAGTTGGTCTCTGATTTATGTTTGTAAGTAATAGTTAAATAGCCTTAATAAGCACTCCTTCACTCCAACTCCTCTCCCTTCACAAATTCTCTCTGGATTTTAAAAGTAAGAGATTCTGTGTTTACAGCACATTATTTTGAGTTTCCTCTCTCTCCATGAATTCTCTCTAAAACTTAAAAGTAATAGATTTTGTGTTTACAGCATATTACTTTGAGTTTCTTCTACATTTCTTCTTTTCCATTTAGATATCAGTAGTTAATGGCATTGTAGAGTCTTTTAGTATACCAGGTTATTAAGGGTTTAAAAGAATTGTTTTCCAAAGGGATTGAATGAAGACCACCTGATATAATTACTTTTGTGACACATTTTAAAAAAATGTCTTAAGCACTGATTCCTTTCCACAGCCCAGGAATTGTCTCTTAAGATACAACAGGATACACGGTGAATCCTAAGGGTGGTGTCTTATTTTATGGCCTAGTGATCCAGGATTGGATTGCGGTAAATCCCAAGATACAGGGAGATGGAAAATTCGTCAATGATAGTGATGGATTCAGGATGGCATTCCAAGTTTGATTCAGTTTTGTGATCGAAGCACCGGTTTTGGTGTGATCACGATATGGTGAGGGTGGAGGTGGTTTAACCTCTGGATTCCCTTGGTTGTTTTTGGATTGGTTTATCCATGATATCCCACATTCATGCTTTTAATATGGCATGAGGGTGACTATCTAAAGAGAGATTTGGCTCAACCATGTCTATGGTCAGGTGGTACATGGAAGTCTCGAACTTGGTCGGTTGTTTCCTATGTTTAATGAAAGCTAATTTATCTTGATTTTGTACTTATTAATGTGTGGATTTAATGGTTGTTATCTCACTATTATTTCCATGGTTTTATGTTGGTTATAAGCATGGTTAAATGACTAGTTCATGTCATGGTTATTTCATGTATTTACTTGTAATTCTTAAAATAATGGATGCAAGACCTAATTGAAGTCATATATGTTTAAGGAAGAGGGTGGTGATACTTCTTGTAATGTCTCATAAGTGTTTTCAGTCATTCATGCTTTGTCTTGTATCCTAGACCTATAGATTTCATTCATGCCAAGTGTTTGAAAGAATGTCAGTCCCAGTTGGGGATGTTAAGACCTAGTCCTCGAGTCCGTTTTTGGTTATTTGGCATTGTCATCATGTGTTTCATGCATTCTGAAAGCTACAGGGAGTCTGGGTAGTGTCCAAGATTTTGGGCTTAAAAATTTCCTTAAATCTTATGGATATATACACATGTATGGGAAAATGAGTCCCTAGACGCATGCATGCCCATGCTGTGGGAGCATCCAGAGCCTCCCAGACACACCCTTGCCCATATCAAGGGAGTGTCCGAGGGTTTTCTTCCAAAAAACTCAGTGGGACCTAGGGAAAAGTCAGGTGGATGACTGGGACAACCTCTGCGGGTCCTGTAAAAGGTGCAAGGAGTTTGTGTTATGGTTTTCCATGTCAATTCCACTTCCTTAAAGTCACCGAGGAGGTTGAGTGCACTCTTAACTACCCTTAGCTCATGTTTACCCCGGTTGGCCGGTTACTTCGGTAGATGTGAGGGGAGGTGTACGTTATAGGTGGTATCAGAGCGTGGTTGCGCTCTCCTTGGGAAAATTCTGTTGTTTTCAATCTTATTGTCGTCATGCATTCGTGTCGGTCCTTCATGTGTTTCTCATGCTGGTGGTCTATGTAATTGTTGCATCCATGTGGTGTTGCTCATGGTGGCAGTGGTGTCGCCATGGAAGGGTTGATGATGTTGTTGTAAATCTGTTTTCATGAGCATATGACTAGTTATACATGTCAGACACCTACATGTTGTTAAGTTGATAGTGGTATGGTTGAGGTTGTCATGCATAAGGTCATGGTGTGTAGTTGATATGGTCATGCATTGATGATTGGACTAGAATGATGTCTATGCGTTGATATACCTATGTGTTACAAGTATATGTGTTGTTATTATTATGTTTATACATGTATTACATTGATTGGTTGATCTTGCAGATGAGATATCCTCCCCGAATTATGCTAAGGTATGTTGATTTATTATGATTTGGTTTACGCTAACATGAGATGCCTTGCAAGAAGAAATAAAAGATGGCTAGCAAGATGGTAGACTACAAAGATTCTCCTTATGAATTCGATAAGAAACATAGTGTTGGGCACTCATCTGATTTAGCAGATACACTAAGAAGTTTGAAGGAAGAGATAAGGAGTTGTAAGGAAAACAATGAAAGAATCGTATAAGCACAAGAAAAATAAGCAGAAGTAAATCCAAAAATCCTTCAGAGTTTGTCATATTTGCAGCAACAGGGATCACTTAGGATCATTTATGGACAAGAGTATGGAAATAATTGTGCATTTGGAAGTAGATCTCCCAGTGGTTATAGGTCGGATAAAGGTGACACGATTAGAGATGGAAAATTCTTGGACACTCTGGATAAGGGAGATGACAGAAACAGGTACTATTCTAGTTCTCGTTCTGACAGGCACTATGATTGTCTTAGTTATTATCCTTACAGGAGGAGTGATAAGGGATATCTTCTGGATGAGTTTAAGAAAGAAAATCCTCCTACATTTGATGGAGAGATGAAGAAATCACGGGATGCAAAAGCATGGTTGCTTGGTATGAGGAAATTCTTCAGGTTGCATAACTATTTAAAAAACGTGAAAGGTAGAATAGCCACATTCAGTATCAAAGGTAAAGGAGATATTGGGTGGGAAGATGTGAAGAATGACATGGGTATTTATGAGGAACTGACTTGGAGTGAGTTCGAGAGGCTATTTCTAAATAAGTATATATCATCGAGGTACTATGATGCTAGAACTAAGGATTTTTATCAGTTGCAAATGGGTTCCATGACAGATGATGAGTATACTAGCAGGTTTTTTGAGTTTTTGAGGTATGTGCCTTACCTCAAGGAGGAGAAGGCCAAAGTTCAGATATTCATCAGTGGGCTTCCAGTAGCATACAAAGACCAGATTGAGTTCGATGAGCCTAAATCACTGCAGGAGGCCGTTCGAAATCTGAAGCATTTTTATGAGCATAAAAACAAAAAGTTGAGCCTAAGCATGATTTGAAAGGAAATGAGAAAGATAAATGAAGATGGCCACCAAAGCAGGAAATACTGCAAGATGCAGGTGAGAAATAAAATGTGTTTCCTTACAAGAATTTCAATACAAATGGGAAGGGACCTGGAGAGAAGTAGACTAGAGGTTATGGTAGAGCATTGTTGTAGTGTTGGACATGTAGCAAGGATCATTGTAAGAGGGACTGTCCGTAGTATCAGGGTTGTAGACCCCAGATCTATAGTTCACAGGAGGCACAGACAGTTGGGGATGTTGGTCATAACATTCCTCAGATTTATGCGGCTATGGACAAGAAGCATGCATATCATCAGGATTCTATCATTGAGATGGACATTAAGATTTGTGATCAAGTTGTTTCTATTTTGATTGATCCTTGATCTAATTATAGTTGTATTATTCCTAAACAGTGGATTAGTGTGGTTTTAGAAAAAATGCATGTAGAGTCTTGGTTAATGCAGTTGGCTACAGGTAAAAAGAAAAGAGTTCAACACTAGGTAAGATCTTGTGCATTTGAGTTAAATGGTACACCTACCACAACACACTTGAAAATATTTTCATTGGGATCATATAGCATGTTATTGGGTATGGACTTGATATACCTTCGTAGGACTAAGGTGGATTGTTATGACAAAGCCATTGAGTGCTTGGATGACAATGGGGAACAAGGAGTCTTACGGGGAAAAAAGAAAAACACATCAATTAGGATGGTGACAACTATGCAGGCCAAGCGCATTCATAGGAAAGGATGTGTGTTATCTGTAGTACATATCTCTGGCAACAAAGGTAAGGAAGTTGAGGATCTAGATGTTTTGAGCAAGCATCTAGTTCTACAACAGTTTCAAGAAGTATTTCCCATAGAGATTTCAGAGTTTACACCTCACAAGGAAGTAGAATTTCCTATCGAGTTGGTACCAGAGGTAGCACCAGCATCAAAGGAACCTTACAGGATGAGCACATCTCAGTTGGTAGAGTTAAAGTTGCAGCTAAAAGATATGCTTGATAAGGGATACATTAGGCCAAGTGTATCTCCATGGGGCGCACCGGTTTTTTCATGAAGAAGAAGGATGTCACTCTTAGCCTATGCATTGATTACATGCAGTTGAACAAGTGACCATCAAGAACAAGTACCCATTACTGAGGATTGATGATTTATTTGATCAGATAAAGGGAGTATTAGTGTTCTCTAAGATTGACTTGAGATCAGGATATCATTAGGTATGCATCAAAGAAGAGGATATCTACAAGACAACTTTCCAGGCCAGGTATGGGAATTATGAGTTGGTTGTAATTCCATTAAAGTCGACTAATGCTCTAGCTACATTTATGTGTTTGATGAATAATGCATTGTGTCCTTATCTGGACAAGTTTGTGATTGCATTGATCGATGAAATCTTGGTATATTCTAAGAATGAAGAAGAACATGTTGAGAATTTGGTAGCAGTGTTGATATTTTTGAGAGAGCATCATTTGTATGTTAAGATCAACAACTGTAGTTTCTTTCAGACTGAGGTACATTACTTGGGAAATGTTGTCTCCAAGGAGGGAATAATAGTGGATCCAAAAAATGCAATTGATATCATGTAGTGGGCAGCTCCGAGAAATGTAGACCACGTGAGATATTTCATGGGATTGGCAAGCTATTATAGGAGGTTCATAAAGAATTTCTCATAGATTGTTTATCTGATTACATTATTACAGAGGAAAGGTAAGAAGTTCGAATGGAAAAAGGAGTGTGAGGCCAGTTTTGAAAAACTTAAGCAGTTGTTGACACAAGTTCTAGTGTTAAAGATCGCAGATCTGGATGGATATTTTGTAGTATGTACAAATGCAAAGAGGGCTTGGTGGAGTCCTTATGCAGGATGGAAATTTGGTATGCTATGAGTCACATAAATTGAATGAAAATGAGTAGAATTATCCGACACATGATCTTGAGCTAGACATGCATTGAAGATGTGGAGGCACTATCTTCTTGGCAGTAGGTTTGTACTGACGAGTGATCACAGTGGGTTGAGGTATTTGTTTGACCAGTCGAATATGAATGCCAGGCAAGCTAGATGGTTGGATACGATCACCAAGTTTGATTTTGAGATCAAATACATCAAAGGTAAAGAGAATAGTGTCACAGATGCTCTTAGCAGGCAAATACAAGTAAATCACATTGTAGCTATGAGCTCCTATGGGATGAATTTACAAGATAGGATCTTATAGGAAGGTCAACATGATGTTAGATATATGGATATTAGGAACATATTACAGCAGAGTATAGGTACAGGTACAGGTGCAGATGTATAGGATGTGGATTATCGTTTGACGACTGATTTATTCGCTAGGTTTAGAGATAGGATATATGTGTGAAGACTCTCAAAAGGAATGTGAAGACTCTCCAATTGCGGTGTCTTCTTCCTCGCTAGGAAGTTGGATTTCTTAGAAACATTATGGCCAAAATTCTAGTGCCTTCATTCCTCTTGCTTCAACAATTGAAATTTTGTGTTGCTATGGTACAAATTTGGCCAGCATAACAATGTCTCGTCCTTTGCTCTTCCCATGGCGTGTTTATATAGAATTTTTTGAACTCCTCTTCCCTCTCTTCACCCAAGAGTCATAGTGACTCAAGAGTAGGACAAGAGATTCCTTTGAGGGATGCATATATTTTGTGTAATATTCCAAAATGGAAAAGACAATAATACAAAACACAATAAACTGGAAATTACAACAATATGGAAATAAATTGAAAACACCATAAAAATAGACAGAACAACTAAGCCATTTTATTAATATGGTGGTGAAAACAGTACGACAATGCTTCAAACTATATAGCACTCAAGCAAGAAAAAGTGGGCCGGAATGGCCTCAAGTTCTCCCACTGAAAACACTGCTCTCTGCTGCGTTGTTGGAGCTCTCCCTCTACGCTACCCTGCTGGAAATGTTATTTTTGGGTGAATAGGACTGCATAGATGAGGATGCTCTGATGCTCAGAAAAATCCGGGATTTAGAATCTGTACTCTATGGCAAAAACCCAAAATAACCCAGAAAGGATTTTTGGATTAGATGACCTCGGAAAATCACCCTCCTAGGGCATAAATCGTACAATTGTTGGGTATGCAGTGATATGAGCTGAACTAACAAATAAAATTTTGCAACAACTCCCCCATAGCTCAACTGATGAAGGGTCGATCCCCTCACTGGATTCCAAGCAACAATGTTATGGAATCTGAACCTCCTCTGGATCTCTCGACTGCTACACTGGGTGAGTCACTGGATGATTGCACTACTTAAGAGAGTTGCAAAAATGCCAAATGCCGAAATAATGAAATCTTCTCACAAGATAGAAGGACTCCTCTCTTGGATTACACAATTCTTGAAGGAGACTACACTGCTGATAGGGGCTGAAAATTGTCCTGATGCCTGGTAATGAAATGACGCTCAAGGGCCTTTCTTGAGTGGGCACTCGAAGTTCCCTAAGGATAAGGGTGGGATTTCCTCTCTGAAACACCCGTGTGCTAAACATCACAACAGACTTCGCTAAACAGATGAAGCGTACAGAAATTCATAAAATACCATTCATAAACAATATTCATAATGCTCTTTATGGCTACCATCCCCTTCCTTATGTGCTTGTGAGCCCTCACCCCCTTTGCCCCACACAATAATGATGCTACTCTCATGACCACTAACTTCCATTATGACTGTGTTGTCCTCAATTGTCTCCACTACCTCCATAATTGCATTGTTTATTTGGTCAAATTGACCCCATCCACATGCATTGACCCACATTCACACCAAGAATTGGTTTATTAATCTCGACCCCATCTACATACATTGATCCACATTCACATTAAGAAGTGATTATTCCTACTAAAGGGATTTATGGGTCCCTCTACCCTCTTATTCATTGATTAATTAAGGAAGACAAAATTTAACATTCTAATTAGCTAAAAGCTAAATTAGGAATATTACAGTCCTCCCCGCCAAAACGTTACTTGTCCTCAAGAAACTGCAAAGATGTGGGCCACCATGTTGACTCGATGCAACTAAGACCAATGCATGAATCCCATACAAACCCCTTAGTGCGGTTATGCCCATGTGTTAGGCTACCTAGAACAGACCCCTCAATGTCGAGATCCCAAATGGATCTCTCATCGTACTTATCATCAATAAATCCTCCTGGATCCCAATGCCGCCATGGCCAATCATTCCCCAAGTCCCCTAGCTCGGACTGCGCACTGCATCTGGCTATAGCTACTACCTCATGAGGTGAAGACCGCCAACATGCATCAATGCTCCATGGCCCCTGTTGTGTCATAGATCTAATTGTATAAGCTTCCCCACCAACTGCGTACCAACTCATCACCTCTCTCCCCTGAATCAATCCAATGTTGATCCTACTCTCCCGAATTCAGGATGGAATGCTAAAGAGTATTCCACATGTGCCCCACTGCCAACTGTAAATCGTAGTACTTATCATGTCTACGGGTCCCTGCTCTGCTATGCACCTCACTAAGAATATTGTACTATCAATAAGATACCAACTCATGATCTCCTGCCAGTCTATTTTGGTCGAAGAATCCAATGTGGTGATATCTACATATGGAACATGTTTGGAGTGTGGTCACCAACTCACACTTGTTAGGTCCCTATATTACTAGTTTAGTCCCTTATTGTTATTAATGTAGCCCCCTTATTATTACTGTTGTACCCCTGTAACCCCAATATTTTTATTATTGTGCCCTTACATTGTTATTGTTAGGTCGGCGAGGATTATATTGTGGGCCCATTGACTCATATATATAGAAGGAGGTTTTGGTCATTTGTAGCATCCAAGAATTTTTCATTTATGTATTGTATTGGAGGTTTCCCCCTCAAAGTGGTTGATTTATAAGGCGTTGATCTCTCTTTTCTTCTATTTTTGGAGCCGGTTTCATAACATTTGGTATCAAAACTTTGGATTCTAGGGTTTCGCTGCTCCAAACAGGTCATCGTGGCATTTTCGCTATAAATTTTTTTCTATGAAGGTTCAGAAGCTCAAATTTTTAGAGTGCAAATCTAAAATCCAGAGGAACATCTTCGCAAAATTTCAGAGCTTGGTTCACAATATTTTCGGAGATATGATATGTGGAAGTTACGGCTTTTTGCAGGCTCTTGAATTTAACCTAAACAGGTCATCACAGAATTTTCGCTATAAATATTTTTCTATGAGGTTTCAGAAGCTGAAATTTTCATAGAGAAAATCCGAAATCTTGGATAAACTCCTGTAAAAAATTTAGATATTGGTTCAAAATATTTCTGGAGATAAGATCTGTGGAAGTTAGGCTTTTTTTAGACTCCCAAATTTCATCTCAAAGAGGTGACCGTGGGAAAAACGTCATAACTCTCTCTCTCTGAGCATCTGATTGAGATTCTGTAAAAATTGGCCGCAAGTAAACAAAATTCATTTTCCTATCTATAAATTTCAGAGCCGAAGGAGGAAATAGTGACACGTGGCAAGTTGTACAAGTTCGCTCTACTGAACCAGTCCATAATTAGGTTATTGTGGGAGATTGGACATAAATTTGTCTTGAAGAGTCCAAATTAGGTCAGACCTGTGGCATTCGAAAGAGGATTCAAAGGGCTACGTTAGGGCCAAATTCCAGATATTGAAGTTCTGAAATCATAGAGATAATTCAGTTTCAATATCGAGCTCCTCAAAAGCAAGAAAAATGTGTGTAATTTTTTTCGAATTACATAAGTCTCGTTTGAAAAAAAATAGTTTGAATTTATTCCAAGGGCATATTGAAGAAAAGATATCAGTATTGGGTTCTAAAATGCCCCCTAAAAATAATTCAACACCCATTAAGCCTTCAGAAGGCTCTACTATGACTCATGAAGACGAAGAAATGCAACATGAGATGTCAAAATTACAAGAGCAAGTGCACCTATCGCAAAGAGCAACAAAAAATGAAATGGAAGTTTTGAAGAAAGGCATGGAAAATAAGATGGATGGTTTCAAGAAAGGCATGGAAGCTCAGATGGAGGGCATGGAAGTTGGCATGGAAGCTAAGATAGATGAAATGGAAGCTAATATCGATGAAAAAATGGAAAACATGAAGAATGATCTAAAAGTAGACATCGAAGGTTTGGCAAAGTTGATACAATAAATGTTTCCTAATGGCGAAAAGATAGTAGAGGAAACTCATGATGAGAACAAAATAAATGTTAATCGTGATTTCATAAACTCTAATGTTGGATGGAAAAACCACCATATTCCAAAGATGGATATGAAGAGATTTGATGGCAAGGATCTCGTAACATGGATACTACCGATGGAGCAATATTTTGATCTCAATAATGTGCAAAACACACAAAAGGTACGCATTGCAACTTTACATTTAGAACAAAATACATTTGTATGGTATCGATGACTTTGCTCCCGCAAAAAAATTGTCACTTGGTCAATTTTTACGGAGGAAATGATAGCACATTATGAGGATACAAAAGCAATACCTTCTTTAGCCAATTGATAAATCTCAAACAAAAGGGTTTAGTGGCAGAGCACATTGAGGACTTCCGAAAATTGAATATAAGGGTAACTGATATGCTAGAGGAACACATGATTGATGTCTTCATAGGGACTTTAAAGGATAACATCCAACATGAAGTTCGAGTTTGGGAATCCGATTCATTGGAAAAGGCATTAAGGTTGGCAAGAAAAATTGAATGTAGAATTATGGAAACAAGGAAGCCTACCACTCACATATATAAAGATGGAAGTGTTGCTACTCCTAGACTTCCACAACCTACAAGGTTGACACCACAAAAATTGGAAGAAAAAAGAGCAAAAGGGCTTTGCTACAGTTGTGATAGAAAATACATTAAAGGTCATAAGTGTGCTGAGAAGAAATTATTTTACATAGATTGTGAAGAGGAAGAAGAAAATGAACAAGAAGAGGATATACACCAGGAACCAACCCTAGAAGAGGAAGAAATGAGTCCGGCCATATCATGTAATGCATTGGCAGGAATTACCACTCCTCAAACTCTCAAGATAGAAGGACATATCAAGAAGAAAAAGGTAATAGTGTTGATTGATTCAGGTAGTACCCATAATTTTAATCATTGTAAGGTAGCCAAGGAATTGAATTGTTTCCTATACCCAGCACCAGAATGTCAAGTGATGGTTGCAAATGGAGGAACTATAAATTGCTCTGGAAAATGCCATAATATCAAGCTAACCATGGGGGAATATGTATTGACTAGTCCAATGCTTTCCATTCATATGGGAGGTGTTGATGTTGTACTAGGAGTACAATGGTTACAATCTTTGGGGATGGTAGCTTTTAATTTTCAAGAAATTTTCTTGAATTTTTTTTCAGAAGGAAAGGAAGTCGAATTATGGGGTATTGCAGGGAATCTGGGAAAGATAATAAGCTCTAATGTCATGACAAAGCTTCTAAAGAAAGAACAACGAGGCATAATTGCACAATTATGCTCACTAGAAGTTCCAACATCAAAATCATCTATTTCTTCAGATCTCCAAAAAGTCTTGGACAATCATTCCATGGTGTTTGAAACTCCCAAAGGACTCCCACCTATTCGTGATCATGATCATGCTATTCATTTGATTCCAGGAAGTGTTCCTCCAAACATCAGGCCTTATAGATATCCTTACGTCCAAAAGAGCGAAATTGAACGTATGATTGCGGAAATGTTAGAGGCGGGTATAATTCAACCTAGTCAAAGTTCTTTCTCTGCTCCTGTAGTATTGGTACACAAGAAGGATGGATCATGGCGCATGTGTCCGGATTATAGGGAGCTCAATAAGCACACCATTAAAGATAAATTTCCCATTCCTATGATTGATGAATTATTGGATGAATTACATGGAGCAATTTATTTTACCAAGTTGGATCTTCGCTCAGGATATCATCAAATTAGAATGAAGACTGAAGATATTCCGAAAACAACATTTCAAACTCATGAGGGTCATTATGAATTTTTGGTCATGCCTTTTGGCCTTACGAATGCACCTTCTACATTTCAAGGGTTGATGAATTCCATTTTCAAACCCTTCCTTAGAAAATTTGTGCTAGTATTTTTTGATGATATACTAATCTACAACGGGTCTTGGAAGGATCATGTTCAACATGTTGACAGGGTGCTCAAACTATTGCAGGAGAAACAATTATATGAAAAAACATCCAAATGTTTCTTTGGAGTACAAGAGGTGGAATATCTGGGTCATATTGTATCTCACTAGGGTGTTAAAGTAGACCCTAACAAAATTAAAGCCATTAAGGAATGGAAAGTCCCCACAACCATAAAGAAGTTGCGAGGATTTCTCGGATTAACAGGGTATTATCGCAAGTTTGTTAAGAATTATGGGAGAATAGCAGCACCTCTAACAACATTATTGAAGAAAGATGCATTTTCATGGACTCCTGAATCAACTAAGGCCTTTGAACATCTTAAAGAGGCAATGTGCCTAGCACCGGTCTTAGCTACGCCAGACTTCACAAAAACCTTTATTGTGGAATGTGATGCCTCAGGAAATGGAATTGGTGCAGTTTTAATGCAGGAAGGAAGACCCATTGCTTTTTAAAGTCGTCCAATCAAGGGAAAGTATTTACAGAAACCTATTTATGAGAAGGAAATGTTAGCAATACTGCATGCACTAAAGAAATGGCGAACTTACCTAATGGGAAGACACTTCAAGGAAAAAACTGATCATGATAGTCTTAAACACTTTTTGGAACAAATACTATCTTTAGAAGAGCAGCAAAAATGGGTCACAAAGATGTTGGGTTATGACTTTGAAATAATATACAAAAAAAGGAAGCTAAATGTTGTTGCAGATGCACTCTCAAGAAAGAATGAAGAGGTGGAAGCATTGCTTTGTGCCATTTCTATTATCCAACCAGATTGGATAACCGAAGCAAGGGATGAATGGAAGAAGGACGAAGAAGTTTGGACACTCGTTCAAAAGTTACAGCAAGATCCTAGTACATCTGATACATATATTTGGAAAAATGATTCTTTATGGTACAAAGATCGCTTATATCTTTGTAAGAATTCCCAACTAAAACAAAAGATTCTTTTGCAATTGCACACTTCTCCTTTAGGAGGACACTCAAGATTTTTAAAAACTTATCACAGGGTGAAGAAATAAATTTGTTGGGATGGCCTTAAATCTAATATTCAAAAGTTTGTGGTGGAATGTTTGGTTTTCCAGCAAAATAAAGTTGAGACAAGTAAGACCCCGAGTCTTCTACAACCTTTATCCATTCCAAGTCAACGTTGGGAGGATATTTCAATGGATTTTATCACAGGTTTACCTAAGTCCGAAGGAAAGAGTGTCATTATGGTGGTAGTTGATAGACTTACCAAGTATGCACACTTTTGTGCATTATCTCATCCATTCAAAGCAAGTATAGTTGCTACAACATTTATGGAAACAATTCAAAAGCTACATGAAAACCTGAAGATTATTGTAAGTGACAAAGATCCCATTTTTATAGGAAATTTTTGTATGGAATTATTTTCTTGTTTGGGTACTCAACTAGCTCGTAGCTCATCTTATCATCCTCAATCTGATGGTCAAACATAGATAGTGAATAAATGTTTGGAAGGATATCTTAGTTGTTTTATATCTGATAAGAAAGCACAATGGGTCAAGTGGTTACCTCTATTTGAATGGTGGTATAACACTTCCTTCCATACTGCAGCAAAAATGACCCCATTGCCAGCCTTTATAGATATCATCCATAGTCCATCACATCATCTTTAAGAGAAAATTCTAAGGTTCAATAATTGGAAGATCACATCAAGCATCAACAAGAAGTTCTCCAACTCTTAAAGGATAACCTAAATTTGGCACAAAATTGAATGAAACAACAGGCAGATCAACATCGCAGCGAGAGAAGTTTTGATGTAGGAGACTGGGTATTTTTACAGCTACAACCATACAAACAAATGTCCCTCGAACAAGCTAATAAGGATAATAAATTATCGCCAAAGTACTATGGTCCTTACAAGGTGTTGCAAAATATTCGTACAATGGCATACAAATTGGAGCTTCTTACTTCTTCGTGAGTGCATCTAGTTTTCCATGTTTCATGCTTAAAGAAGGTTATAGGTGAAAATCTTCCAGTTCAAACAATATTGCCAGAACTTGATGAGGAAGGAAAATTCATATTGGAACCTAAAGCAGTCACGGAAACAAGAACTCGACAGCTACGAAATTGATCAATTTCAGAGTATCTCATCAAGTGGAAGAACTTACCCACTGAAGATTCTACATGGGAGGATGAGAATTTTATACATAATCACCTAGAGCTACTCAAGCGTTGAGGACAATGTTTTTTTTTTAAGGAGAGGGGCATGTTAGGTCCCTATATTACTAGTTTAGTCCCTTATTGTTATTAGTGTAGCCCCCTTATTATTACTGTTGTACCCTTGTAACCCCAATATTGTTATTATTGTGCCCTTACATTGTTATTGTTAGGTCGGCTAGGATTATATTATGGGCCCATGGACTCCTATATATACAAGGAGGTTTTGGTAATTTGTAGCATCCAAGAATTTTTCATTTATGTAATGTATTGGAGGTTTCCCCCTCGAAGTGGCTGATTTCTAAGGCATTGATATCTCTTTTATTCTATTTTTGGAGTTGGTTTCATAAAAACACTCAACTCATTATGCTATGTCCCGCCTGTCAAGAAGAACTGCCTCAAAGGGAAGGCCCCTCTCTCTATAATAGGCTCAAGTGGCCAAGATGTACTGCAAGCCCCATCGATGTACTCCTAGAAGCTGTTTCTCCCTAAAAGTACTGTTGTCTTACTAATTGTATATGCATCTACTGACACCTCATCAATGGGTCGGCCCAAATATGGATGCACCACCATCTCCAACAGCTCCTCTTCAATGGTTGACCCCAAGGTTAGCCCCATATCTAGCACTAGCTCATTGTGAGCCTCCATCTGGCTCTCCCCCAAAGGAATATCATGCATGACGTGCATAGCATCCTCCTCAGCTGCCCCATGCTCCACCATATGCTGCTAAGGTTGAATCATCACAAGTGACTCATAATCCTGAATATCTCTCATCAAGTCCTCTGACTACTCTAGAGTAATCCTATGGATGAAACTCCCTCTGCCTCAGATCTGCCGATAACACCCTCATAGCCCTCTCTCTGCTAAACGTGGTGTACCCAGATGCTCAAAAATATCCTCATCAATCCTAGGTGAGTTGCATCCCAGGGTACACCTAATTCCCCTATCGATAAGTCCCCTTGGAGGCAACGCTCCAAGTGCCTGTTGCGCCATACCATGGGTCACTGCATACCACCAAGTGTTTCCTCACTCCTCATCATGCCACTGTATGTTGCAACCTGCCCCTGTACACCACTGGATACCATTGGTTACGATTATATCATCCTGCATCGTCATGTATCCTACATGGGCCAAAAGATCCACCACTCTATTAGTAAACCCCCCATGAGGTGGGCTACATCTTCCCATCTTCTCTAAAGGATCGTACCAGCCCGACTCCTCACATGACAATGACATCATTGCTCCTATCCTCCATAGCTCAAGTGTACCATATACCCATGAGAGAGCATTGTCTCTATGTACTGCCATGTCTAGTGGCCTGTCGATGCTACCTCCCCCAACCAACTCCTGCTAAAGTAGGCTAATCACCCTGTGACTCCATGCATGGTCGTTATGCTGAGATAGCTCTTGAAAAGGGTGTACCCTCCTGTTGAACCATCCTGTCACTAAGGATGTCTAGGGCTCTGATAAAGATCTAAAAAAGTGTGTGCGCCCAAACGTCAAACCCATCGCACAATGACTACCATCACCAACTGAATCTATCATGTGATGGTAAATCCCACCTGGATCCCTACAGTAATCTGGCCCTCGTGTCCCTATGTAATCCATGGACTCTGCTAAAATGTGGCCACATGTGTATCGAGTTGCCTAGCCTGCTCCATGGGGTACCAGCTCAGTACCTCTCGCCATCTAACCTCGAGAAAATAATCAAATGCAAGAATCCCCACACATATAATAGTCCCTCCGTCATGCGAGTGTTGCACCCTGTCGATGTATGCCTGAAGGGGGGTGCTCCGACACTCCAATATCCCCTCTAACTACACCATTAGAAAATCCAAACGTTCCCTAATGTGGACCAAATTTGTCGCTCACTTGGCACAAATCACTCTCATACCCTCCAACTCCTCATTCTGTCGTAGGATAGCCTCTCGTACTGATGTGGCCTTCACCTTAAAAGCTAAAAGGTCGACCCAAAACTGATGGCACTGATGTGTGTGACCATCGTCCAATACCTTTCTATCTCCTAGCGCCTCCTCAAGGGCTAGTCCACAGGATGGTTGCACACCCTTCTCCATAGATACTCAATACGCAAGGCATGCTCACTAGTCAACTGCATGTGATTGTCATCTGATAATTCTACCATAAACCCAGAGGCCTCTGTACCTATCGGCTCCTCAAAAATGGTGGAGTTGTCTCCCGACACCTCATCAACCTGTGATGCACTGCTATCATCAGAGAAATCGGTCACAACCCCAGATACCCCATCAATGGATACATCAACAATAGGTGGTGTCTCATCAACGAGTGTATGATCAGTTGTCTCCTTCCAAGTCTTTGTCATACTCTTTGATAACCCATAAAAAGTAGGTAGAAAAATTATACCCATCGTACGTTGTAGGTCATTGCCCTGCGTGTACCCTCTTCCTTTGTTTTAACTGTGAGGTCTTCGGTTATCCTTAATTTGGCAAAATTCCTAGAAATTCAGATGTTCTTTGAATCTTTGAGACTGAGATTCATATTCCAAAAAATAATCACTGAGAGCCCCCAGCTCTTGAGGTCTTCCAACCCATTTCCTACTGCTATGAAGGTAGGCATAGTGGAGCGTTGTGAATCTTGTTACATTGCTGGTTGCTCACACCAATGATGTGAAGTACCAGAACTTTCTCCATTTTGCAACCCTCTTGGGGTTTCCCTTCGTCTCTCTACTCTCATCTCCTTGATCTCTATGGCGAGATCCTGCATATTCCTGAGGAGGAGATTTCCAAACTCCTTCCCATAACATTCTTCTGCCATTGGAGACTCCCTTTATCCTCCTCCATTGGAACACATTTTTCTTTGCCAGATGTGAACTCTGAAACAAGTTGAATCTGGTATTCCAATTGGAAGAATTTGAAAAACGGCCACCACAGCAAATCTGAGAAAATCATCTTTAGAGAACCTTCCATTTATCTCAATCTAGACTGAATTTGGAGAAAATATTATTGATAAAACACAATTGGTCCATTCTTCACAAAACCCATGTCTCAGATTTTCGAGATTCGTCTTCATTTTCCTGAAACAGCTAACGCAAAATAGTCACTTTTTATCCCAACGAATTTCTGCGTTCTAGGTTTTTGTATCTTTCAGAGAACCTTCTGTTTCTGTCAATCTAGAGCGAATTTGGAAAAACGGCTTATAAAAGCATAGAATTGGTCTATTTTTCATAACACCCATGTCTCATATTTTTGAGATTCATCTTCATTTTCCCGAAACATCTAACGAAAAACCATCACTTTTTATTCCAGCGAATTTCTGCGTTCTCTGTTCTTGTATCTCCTTGTCCAGTCTCTAATGTATTCTCTATCTTCAGGTGTCATAGACCGGTTGTTCCATAGGATAAGCCAAGTCTATGAGCTTTTATACCACTGTAATATTCCAAAATGGAAAACACAGTAATACAAAACACAATAAACTCGAAACTACAACAATATGGAAATAAACTGAAAACACCATAAAAATAGAGAGAACAACTGAGCCATTTTATTAATATGGAGGTGAAAAAAATACAACGGTGCTTCAAAATAGATATTAGTCAAGCTGGAAAAATCAATTTGGAATGGCCTCAAGCTCTCCCACTGGACACTGCTCTCTGTTGCGCTACTGGAGCTCTCCCTCTGCGCTGCCCTGCTGGAAATGTTGTTGCTGGGTGAATAGGACTGCGTAGATGAGGATGATCTGATGCTCAGAAAAATCTGGGATTTATAATCCGGACTCTATGGAAAAAACCCATAATAACCCAGAAAGGTTTCAGATTGGTTGACCTCGGAAAATCACCCTCCTAGGGCATAAAACGTACAATTGTTGGGTATGTGGTGATATGAGTTAAACTAAAAAATAAAATGTTGCAACAACTCCCTCGTAGCTCAACTAATGAAGGGTTGATCCCCTCGCTGGATTCCAAGCGACAATGCTATGGAATATGACCCTCCTCTAGATCTCTCGACTGCTGCACTACGTGAGTCACTAGGTGACTGCGCTGCTCAAGAGGGTTGCAAAATTTCCAAATGCTGGAATACTAAAATCTTCTCACAAGATAGAGGGACTCCTCTCCTGGATTACACAATTTCTGAAGGAGACTGTGATGTTGATAGGGGATGAATATTAGCTTGATGCCTGATAATGAAATGCATCTCAAGAACCTTTCTTGAGTGGGCACTTGAATTCCCCCGAGGATAAGGGTGGGATTTCCACTCATAAACACCCGTGTGCAAAACAGCACAGCAGGCTTCACTAAACATTTGAAGAGTGAAAAAAGTCATAAAAGACAATTCATAAACAATATGCAGAATGCTCTTTATGGTTGCCATCCCCTTCCTTATATGCTTGTGATCCCTCACCCCCTTGGCCCCACACAATAATGATGCTACTCTCATGGCCACTAACCTCCATTATGATTGCGTTGTCCTCCATTTTCTCCACTACCTCCATAACTGTGTTGTTGATTTGGTCAAATTGACCCCATCCACATGCATTGACCCACATTCACACCAAGAAGTGGTTTATTCGTCTTGACCCCATCTAGCTACATTGATCCACATTCACATTAAGAAGTGGTTTTATTCCCACTAAAGGGATTTATGGGTCCCTCTACCCTCTTATTCATCTATTAATTAAGGAATACATAATTTAATATTCTAATTAGATAAAAGATAAATTAGAAATATTACATTTTGGAAGACCTAAATTCGGCTGTCATTGACAGAGAATCAACTCCCCAAGTGTGGGAAGTGGTACCAGATAATGACTTTTCACCATCCCCGGGACGACACAGCTATCGAAGGAATATGTGTGCTTCCGCACAAAACGACTTTGTTGTTGGTGCACAGTCCTCCAGTTTCTTACTAAACCTTAGGGACTTTTAAATTTTTGTCCTTCATAATGTATTTTTTCTAGAAATTTTTTATTTGTACCTATTGCTTGACATTTTCTAATGTCTTTTCCTTGTATTATTTTCTGGTATTAACAGTTTCCACCTGATGTATGTGGTCTAGCAGGAAACATATAGCCGAAATACATCATGTTTTGTGTTCTATCTGAGAGTCTGTGTAACCACTTTTAAGAGAGAGAGAGAGAGAGAGTAACTTACTATGAAGATAAGTATGGGAACCCCTTAATTGAAGTAAAAGAGCAACCATGCTATGTACGAAACCTTAAGTGATGAAATAAGAAAAAAAAATTATGAGGCAGTCATGTCCCATGATCGTTATGATGAATAGTTAATATAGGTTGACAAATATTGGATTTCTTTGAAAAAATACGCTGAATGTGGCACCCACATGCATTGTTTGGGCATAGCACTTTTGGATGAGGTGCTCAATATATGCATGGGTCTTTGAATTCTGGGAACCTTCCCATGTATAGTCATTTAAGTATTGTTGAATGAGATGCTTACTGATACACAGGTCTTCGAATAATTTTGACAGGGTGTAGTGGTTATGAAGTACGATACCACCTTGACATGAAAACTAGTGTTGATGTCGAATGTCAGGGGGATCGATGACATCAATGGGCAATGTGAATTCCCATTGTGCCATCCAAGGATGTTCCCAGAGTGGTGGGGACCTATCCAAGGTACTACCTCCATCCTGGAAAATGTTTGTTGAAGTCGGCAGGAAGGAAGCATCAACCATCCAAAACAAGTGTTGATACAAGGGATCAGGGTTTTTGGTGAAGCAGGGAATAATATGGTGAGTTAACAAGTCATGATGATGATAGCTGGCTAAAACTGATTGTGATGGACAATTGGCTTGAGGTCGGAGTTGTTAATGCGAGTGGAAACAATCACAACAATTTCTAATAAGGGTATCCTTGGGGTCGGTATGACATCTAGGGTGGGTGTACGTATGCTATGACTGACGTGATTGGGTGTGGTAAAGAATGTGCAACTGCGACCAAGGGTGAATAGGGACTTCCGCCAAGTATGAAACGTAAAAATATGGGTGGAAGTCTTTCTCCTAAAAAATCTTTGTACACTTACCAAACTAATGTGAAAGTGGTTTGGATGTACAAACATGGAGATGGGTGCCCCATTAATATGTGTTATCCTGCATGATGATGCGAGGAGGGTTTTTGTTGAGGGTGGGGGACCCATTGGTTGGTCTCGGTACAGAGGTGATATGGTGAATGAAATGACACATATGGCTATATTTGTGAGGGTGTGATAGGCCAAATGTGAAACACGGTAATGCGTTTTTGCTAATCCGTTGTAAAATTGGTGGCCCATGTGTGGAGTTTTGATATGCGATGAGTAAAACATAATGATGTTGATAATAAATGCATAGAAATTAGATGGTTCCTGGGCTAGAGTAGATGGCCATGGCTCTTGATAGTGAGTGATGGTCTATGAATATGATGGAAGCCATGGGAGGTGAGGTTCTATCAACCCGGGAGGGTGTTTTTCTTGTGCAAGGTAAGGTGATGATAAACATGGTTGGGTGAATGAAGCCTATGGTTTATTTATGGAGAAATGATGTCAATATATGTAAAGCTTTAGAGGGAAGCCTATCATGCTGAGAATGGGATGATAACTGCTCTTGTACCTTTACTTCCTTGGAGCTTGACTGAAAATAAGGTGATTCAAATGCACCCGCAATATATGTGGCCAATACCCCAAGTAAAAGTATTTTTTTTCATATAAATATTTTGGAATAACGTGATAAAAATAAAAATAATAAAATAATAATAATAATAATAATAATAATAGAGAGGTTGTACCTGAGATGCAATATGGAGGTGGGAAATGGGCCCGAAAATGAGTTTTTTTTTCTTCTGAAAACTGGAATGGGGTGGTCCAGATTGAAGATGATGAAGTACTTATCATTGTGTCTCTCACAATTTTAAGATTGGATTCCCTGAGATCCATTTATGGGCTCCCAAAAATGATGAAAAAGGTCGATATATAATCTGAAACAGCTCAATTTCAGTTCATTTGTGTCTTTTGAGCTTGAGAGGTCAAAGGTTGTGATCGGAGCATTTCTTGCCGTTACAGTCAACCAGAGCACCATGGATACACATCGAGAGTGTTAGGGGTGCCTTGTACGACCCTTTTAATTTTTCTTTAGGGGGACCGTGTGAGCCACTCAACCAGAGTCTCACATTCGATGCCCGAATATTTTGTCTTTGTGCGTCAACTCTGAGCAAATAGCGCTTTCAGACGCAGGGGTGACGCACCTATTTAGAAAATACGCACATCGACCAATCATGGTGGTCGATGCGTCTATGATACGAACATGCATGTAGAATGCGTGAAACAATGTCTCACAGATGTGTTGTATGTGCGTCTGTATAGGCAGACAACGCGCAGTTGTGCTAAAAGTTTTAACTTATGTTTTTTTAGCTTCTTGGGGACCAAAAAATGATATTTTTTGGTGTTTTTTGGTAGCAAGATGTTGTGGAGGGAGATGGATTAACCCGTTATCCATACCCAGGTGGCTCAGGATCTGCGTGCTCGCTAGACTTTGGCGAGATGGGGTTTGCTCAAGTTCCTAGAGAACCTTATTCTTAGGTCACATGATATATTTTTACGATTCTTGGTTCACCGTTGGGACCATCAGAGGCGGATCATGGTTGTGCATCAAGGTAGGCTTATGTTATCAGCTTAGACAGACATGTATTTATTGACTGATCTCTTGCCTCGTGGGGAGGTGCTACCCCTTCAACTTCCAAGTGGGGCAGTGAGCATTAGGCAATGGGTAGAGAAGGTCGGTCACTATGGGCCCTGCTGCCAAGGGGTTCATTGTTGTGTCTCAAGTTATGGATTTGATATAGTGTGTGACTTTTTTTATGATAGTACGACTCGCGGGGTCAGCTTCGACTCACAGGGTATCACAACCGCATATAGCGGTCCTACGAAAGCTTCGGGAAGGGCACTTCTTTGATTGGGATCGCCTGGTATACCATGGCATAGTCGCTCAGCTGGCTAAGGTGCAGCGAGGTCGATTGAAGACATTTTGTTATGCCAAAATTTTATGTTGCATCATGTATGAGTAGGTCATTATGCTGTGACATTTTATTACAATGTCGCGTGGCCCTCCGAGGGATCCTCAAATTCATAGATGGGTGCCAATCATGCCCCTTCATGGCGAGGGCGATGCTGGAAGGTATTGGGATGACACTATATAGGAGTGGTTCGAGTGGAAACCTCAACTGATTCTGGAGTTCCCGTATTCTGGAGTGAATTTTTGTGGTGATCCGAATATGGGTCTTCCTCTGGATTATGCTTGGGGGCCTGTAGGTATGACCTTTATGTTTTCTGCATTTGAGTATTTTTTTCATGTATATATTGATGTGTCTCTTATGATGACACTGATATCATGTTTTTTTACTTTGCAGATGTGGGATGGATGGGCTGACCGTTGGCCTTCTTAGTCGACCATGATCTGAGGAGGAGAGGCGTTCCATGGGAGGACTGGGCTCCACTAGGGCCTAGAGATGGTAGGCCTCCTTGCCAGACTAGACCACATGTGACACCGCAAATTGCAGAAACAATCTTATTCCCACCTCGGTCGTCAATCAAAGGAAACTTGAAAATTGTCTCACCTCAAACATTTTCAACATGGAGATTCTTAGCTTGTCTTTCTTTGTAATTGCATCGACTTTTGACCAAGTGTTTTCGCCATTGCCATGTACCTTTTTTAAACCAAAAACAAGTACTTGTAGAACCTATGCCTTCTTTTTCAAATTTCTTTGGCATTTTCTCTTTGACCTTTGCTCTCTCTTGCACCAACATCTTGTTTCCAACACTGCTCAACGCAGATGTTGACTACTGCAAATCTTTCACATCTTGTTTACCACCTTTCAAAGGCAACATGTTAGAGTCCTAAAAAATCTTATTACAAGCATAATCAACTTCAATGAAATAAAATTTTTCATTCGATGCATATTTTTGAAAGGTCTCATTCAAAACATCTCTATGCTTGATCATTAACAAAGTCAAATTTTGACTTCCATTCACTATTCTCTTCATTTCTCCTGCATGTATATTCCAAGACCTAGACCCTTGACCAAGAACCCCTCCAAGGCCAAGTTAATTCTTCATCCTTGAATAGATTCTCCTTCCAGCAACTTCGACCTACTCAGCAACTGCAACTACAACTTCAACTTTCCCAAAGACTACAACTTTGACTTGCCCAGAACCTGCAACTTCGACTTGCCCAGAACCTGCAACTTCGACTTGCCCATAAACTGCGACTTCGAATAGAACCACATGAAATACCATGCATTCCAAATATAGCATGGAAATCACACATGCAAATCAATACCTGCAAAGAATATTTTTATAGTTGCTTGATCTTTCACTTCCTTGCTTGATCCTTCCTTCATCTTGCCTTCTTTGTCTTTCTTGATCCAATGCCAAAGTGCTCCAAGAAAATTCTAAGTGTCCAAGAATGAGAGAGAGAGAGAGAATAATGAGGGAGATCCAAAACAAAACTGGAAAAAGGTACCAACTGATTCTCAGGAGCCTTTTTATCAATTAGGCCTCTATTTTCTTCATTTTCCATTATTCTCCTTCATTTTCCTCCTCACATGCAACTTGTGACCTTTCACCTTCCTTTCTCCTAATTTCCATTATTTTCATAAGTAAATGTGCCAAAATGCCATTTTTCCTTTCCAAAGCCTTTGCCATTGCCTTTGCCAATTTCCTTAGCCATAATAACTAAAATGAACACCCAGTAGGATGTTTTTCCCAACATTCAAATTAGAATAAGTGTCCCATCAATCGTGGTCATTATTTTTCCTTTGATAACTTTTATTACCAGGGTTGTTACAAAGATTTGCAATGAGATATGGAGAGAAATTGCCTCTACTTATGTAATCAGAGTTGACCCAGTCGAAAAGGGAAGCAGATTCTCAAAGGTCTTCCCTCTTTAACTCTACAATGAGGGTAGAATGGTAAGAGTGGATCCTAGACACATGGTAGACACATAGTAGATCAAGCTAGTACATGTAAGTTATTGACCTATATTGGAAAATGAATTTCATTTTGGGACGAGTGGTACTGGACAGTCAGGAAGTGAGGAGGGACATGCAAAATACTTTGGACCATATGTATGGTCATTTAAAGCAACATGATTTTAGAATGGAAATGATGGACTGTAAAGTGACTAGAATTGAACAGCACCTTGGGATTCCTCTGGTAACTCCTAGACCTCTAGTAGACCTAGAAAGCCCAATGCCAGTAGCGAGATCATACTTTGAACCACTCTCTTGTCAATGACTCATGTTTATGATCTTTTTTTTGAAACGGTTTCTGCTTGTGGTTGGATAGGGCATCATCATAGTATATGCCTATTTCAGTTTAGTTATCCCATGTTATGTTTGTCTCTTATGACCCTCCGCAGGGTCCATTTTTTGTTATGGTCTGGTCTCCCTAACAAGAGACCATAATGATATATGTATATTTTTTATGTAATTTCCTACTTTGAAGTAATAGAATTATCTTTACATAAACAATATATTTTAAGTTTTTTTAGGGGTGGCAGGTCTGGGGAGGGGGGGTGGGGGGGGGGGGGGGCTAGGTGGGGGTGTTGGGTGTGGAGCCCGATTATCTTCCTTATTTAGATTTATCATCGTGTTTGACCCTTGCTCTTAACGGGGCGACAACGCTTTGATCGCCGTCAGAGGGGGTCCAAGGGGGTAGAAAGCTAAAAACAAATATAAAATTTCCTTGTAAATATTGCAATTATGTATTCAATCTGGATCGTTCATTAGGTGAATGATCTGACGATATAAGTTGTGTTTAATTTAGCACTTTTTGCCCTAGAAGGAAACCCCTTTGTTGTATGAGTGTATGGCATTGCGGCTGTGTATTATGTGCATACTCTGAGTGAGAAACAAAAAGGGGGATTGTGTGAGATAGAAAAGGAGATTACAACGGATTTGTTGTAGGTTTTGTCTCTTCATTTTGCTGGATAATATAAAGGAAGGACTAGTTATTTCCGTGGACATAGCCCAAGTTGGGTGAACCACATATATCTATGTCTCTCCTGTTTTATATGTTCTTGTGTTTGTGTTACCGCATACATTATGTGTTCCATTGCTTTGTAATATATAATTTTCTAACAACTGGTATCAGAGTCGAAGGTCTATTCGGCTGATAAACTCGCAGAAAAGAAGGGTTCCTGGTTGGAGTGGGAGAAATGGCGGAAGATGGTAGGTTTAGGGTCGAGAAATTTAATGGACAAAACTACCCGCTGTGGAAGATGCAGATGGAATATTATCTGTATCAGAAATATCTGTACCTACCATTGAGCGGAAAAACAAAGAATTTGTCGAGTATGATAGACGCAGAATAGGATATTCTCAATAGAAAGGCACTTGGAACAATACGGTTGTGCCTTGCGGTATCGGTATCCTTCAATATTTCGAAGAAAACAACAACAAAGGTTTTAATTAAGGCATTAGCGAAACTATATGAAAAACCCTCGGCCTCAAATAAGGTATTTCTTATGAAACGTTTATTTAATATGACGATGTCAGAAGGTGGATCTGTTGCTGACCATTTAAATGAATTTAATACAGTTACCAGTCAATTAAGTTATGTAGTGGTAAAATTTGATGATGAAGTTAGGGATCTGTTATTTTTGTGCTCATTGCCAGAAATTTGGAATGGTTTAGTTATGGCCATTAGTAAATTTGTCTCTGGATCTAGTACTTTAAATTTTGATGATGTTGTCGGTGTTTTCCTTAGCAAGGAAATGCGACAGAAAAGCTCCAGTGAGATATTGGGTAATTCTTTGAGTGTAGATACAAGGGGAAGAAAAATATAAAAAGGAAAGAGCTCAATATATCGCAGTAAACCAAGGAAAGGCAGATCCAAGTCCAGATCAGGAATAATGTACTGGAAATGTGGAAAGAAAGGACACCTCAAAAAGTACTGTAAATCTTGGAAGGGAAAAGAAGGAGACGCACAACAAGAAAAAAATTCATGAAGCCAATGTGAAAAGTGATGTGTTACAAGATGCTTTGATTCTTTCTTTAGAAAATGTTACTGATTCATGGGTGGTAGATTTAGGGGCCTCATCCCATGCCACACCTAATAAGTAATATTTTCATGACTATGTTCAAGGAGATTTTGGACAGGTTCGTATGGGTGATGATAAACCCTGTAAAATCATTGGAATGGGTAAATTTCTTGTAAAACAATAGAATGGAAACCAATGGTTATTAAAGGAGGTAAGGCATGTTCTAGAGCTGAAGAAAAATCTAATTTCAATAGGGCAGTAAGGCGGTGAAGGTTGTGTGACAACTTTCGCAGATAAAACTTGGAAGGTCACTAAAGGAGCCCTCGTAATAGCAAAAGGCGAAAAGGTTAGTACATTGTATTTATGCAATGGTATTTGTAACTCTATTAATGATTTAACTTCCAAAGGAGCATATGCAACATTATGGCATCATAGGCTCGGACACATGAGTGAGAAGGGGATGGAGATTCTTCACTCAATAAATTTGTTGCCGAGTTTGAATAATATTGATTTGGATTTCTGTGAGAATTTTATTTATGGAAAACAAAAGAGAGGCATATTTATTAGAGTTGGGAAAGAAAAGAAGAGCGAAAAATTAGAGCTTGTGCATACAAATGTATGGGGACCTGCTCAAGTATCATCTCTTGGTGGCTCTCATTATTATGTTACTTTTATTGATGATGCAACTACAAAAACTTGGATTTATCGTATTCAAAATAAATCTAATGTATTTGATACTTTCAAGAAATGGAAAGCTTTGGTTGAGATTGAGATGGGAAAGAAATCGAAGTGTCTAAGATCAGACAATGGAGGTGAATATTGTAGCAAAGAGTTTGATAGGTACTATTCAAAGCATGGAATTCGAAAAGAGGAGACAGTTCCAAGAACACCACAAGAAAGTGGTGTGTCAGAAACGATGAATAGGACAATCTTGGAGCGTGCAAGGTGCATGCGATTGCATGCAGGATTGCCTTTACAATTTTGGGCAGATGTTGTAGATATTGTTGTTTATCTAATAAACATAGGGCCTTCAAGTTCCTTGGATGATGGTATTCCAGAGGAGGCATGGACAGGTAAAAAGGTAAACTACTCTTTTTTAAATCCTTTTGGTTGTGAGGCCTTTGTCCATATTAATAAATAAAATAGAACAAAGCTTGAGGAAAAATCAAAGAAATGTACCTTTATTGGATATGGTGTTAATGATTTTGGTTATCGTTTATATGATTATGAAAATCACAAAATCATTAGGAGAAGAGATGTAATATTCAATGAAAAGGTCTTGTATAAGAATCAGTTGCAGGAAAAGAAACAAGAAAAAGAAAACAAAGAATACACAGTTCTTGATGAGATCACATAAAAAGTAAAGGTTCCTGAAAATAATAATAATCAATAGCCACAACAACAACCACCACCACAACAGCAACAGGCACCTCAAACACCTGAAAGTGGTGTTAGAATATCTTCCAATATAAGTAGACCCCCTAAACGATACTCTCCTTCATTATATTATTTATTGTTGATTAATTAGGTTGAACCCGAATGTTGAAGAAGCAATGCAGGTAGAAGCCAGGAAGAAGTGGGAGCTAGCCATGAAAGAAGAGATGGACTCCTTAATACATAACCAGACATGGGACTTAGTCAGGTTGCCTGCAGGTAAAACAACATTGCAGAATAAATGGGTTTAGAGGCTGAAGGAAGAAGATGGAGGAAAACATAGGTACAAAGCTAGACTTGTGGTGAAGGGGTTTGCACAGAAGAAAGGTTTTGACTTTGATGAAATATTTTCTCTTGTTGTTAAGATGACTTCAATCATAACTATTTTAAGTCTTGTAGTAGCGAAATATTTTCATCTTGAACAGTTAAATGTAAGGACAACATTTCTCCATGGAGATTTGGAGGAAGATATCTATATGCATCAACCACAAGGATATGAGGTCAAAGGGAAGGAAAAATTAGTGTGCAGGTTAAAGAAGAGCTTGTATGGATTAAAACAAGCCCCAAGGTAGTGGTATCTAAAATTTGACAGGTTTATGTCTGAACAAGGTTATACTAGATGTCACTCTAGTCATCGTGTTTATCTGAAAAAGCAAAATGATGGCAGCTATATTATATTCTTATTGTACGTAGACGACATACTTGTTGCAGGGTCTAACATGCAGGAAATAAATGTGCTCAAAAGAAAATTGGTAAATTCATTTGCAATGAAGGATTTGGGAGCTGCAAAACAAATCCTTGGCATGAGAATGACTAGAGACATGAAAAATCGCAAATTAACATTGTCTTAGAATGAGTACATACAAAAGGTGTTGAAAATATTTAATATGCAATATGCAAAACGAGTTAGTAAACCTTTGCCTATCCATTTCAAACTTAGTAAGGAGATGTGCCCCAAGACCCAAGAAGAAATGGATTATATGTCTAAAGTTCCATATGCATCAACATTTGGAAGCTTAATGTATGCAATGGTCTGCACAAGGCTCGATATTTCACATGCACTGGGAGTTGTAAGGAGGTACATGAAAAATCCAGAAAAAGAACATTGGATGGCAGTGAAATGGATTCTCAGATATTTGAGAGGTACCACAGATCAAGCATTATGCTTTGGTGGTTCAAACATTACGCTACAGGGATATGTTGATGTAGATATGGCAAGTGATAGAGATAACAGGAGGAGCACTACAGGGTATGTATTTATTGTAGATGGAACAATTGTCAATTAGGTTTTAAAAATGCAAAGTGTTGTTGCCTTTCAACAATAGAAGCAAAGTATGTTTTTGCTACAGAGGCTAGTAAAGAAATTGATTTGGTTACAAAGGTTTATGGATTAATTAGGTAATAAGGATGAAATGGTCAGGTTATACAGTGACAGCCAGAGTGCCATTCATCTTGCAAAGAACTCAGCATTTCATTCCAGGAATAAACACATATAACTCAAGTACCATTTCATATGGCTATTGTTGGAAGATGGATAGTTGAAGCTGGAAAAGACACACACTAGCCAAAATCTTGTAGATATGCTAACAAAATTTGTAACTAGGGAGAAACTGAGATTATGCTAAGTTTCAATTGGTCTTCAAGTATGATGATGAAAATGAGAAACAACCAGGTCCAAAGTTGAGTAATTGTACAACAAATGAAGCAGTAGCGGAATTGCTACAATCAGTCTCCAAGTGGGAGATTGTTGGGTGTGGAGCCTGATTATCTTCCTTATTTAGATGCATCGCCATATTGGACCCTTGTTCTTAACGGGGCGGCAACGCAACCCTTCGTTTGATCGTCGTCATGGGGGTCTTAAGGGGGGGGGGGGGGGGGGCGAAGCTAAAAACATATGTAAAATTTCCTTGTAAAATATTGTAATTTTGTAGTCAATCTCGACCGTTCATTAGGAAAATGATATGACAGTAGAAGTTATGTTTAATTTTGGGTTTTTTTTTTTTCCATAGAGGGAAACCCCTCTTTTGTATGAGTGTATGGCATTGCGACTATATATTGTGTGCATACTCTGAGTGAGAAATATAAAGGGGGTCTGTGTGAGACAGAAGAGGAGATTACTTTGGATTTGATGTAGGTTGTGTCTCTTCATTTTGCTGGATAATATAAAAGAAGGACTGGTTGTTTCCGTGGACATAACCCAAGTTGCGTGAACCACATATATATGTCTCTCTCTTGTTTTATATGTTTTTTGTGTTTTTGTTTTCGCATATTTTATGTGTTTCATTGCTCTGTAATATATAATTTTCTAACATGGGGGTTATTAGTTGTATCAAAATGACTTCATATAAAATTAAATATCATTGTTTGAAATGTGTCCTGTCACAGTCTATCACAAGGGAAATTGATATTACTGGCAATGGACAATAGTCTAGGTCTATCAAAATGTAAAAAACTATTATTGATAAATTCATATCTACTAAAATAAGCTTAACTATTGAAAGTAAAAGACATAATCCAAAAGGTTGTAGAGACATCAAGTATCTGATGAGGTGATTGGGGCCAGATCTAGGCACCGGTACCTGTTGGGGTTGGATATTTCAAGCCACATAGGAGATGGCCTTCTAAGTGATAAATACGAGCATCCAAACTAATGAGACAATAGAATTGGTAAAATTGAACTCACTGAATTTCATTTAGAAAGGAGATGATGTCATTGCGGTCCTGGTGCTTTTCCTTCAGGATCATACCCACGAGTGTCTTCGTTTTCCAATGGAGCGTAATAGAGTTAAGATATTGTCTTTGTCTTCCCCTGGTTGTAGAAATTATGCAATATGAATGTATATCTTGGATTCACCGATCTAACAATATGCTAAAGTTAAATATTGAATCGCTTCTACAAATATTTGCGGAATTAAAAACACAATCGCCAATTACATAAGCAAGAAGAAAGATCAATCACACACAACACAGATAATTTCTCGAGGAAAATTACAGCTAAAAACCCAACTATCTTCTATTTTATATTATATCATGGATCATGAAACAATTACATACAAAATTCTAATCACAAGAGCTCTCAGTACATCAGCTAATTGTCTCACACTGTCATACAAAAATTGGCAAATCCCTTAGCCAATTTACAATCTCCAGACATCCTGCCTCCACTACGCAATCTCTGATGGTAAAGAACCTTGAATTATGGATACCTTGCCTGCCTTGACTGCATAAGTATCATGGGCTCATCCAATTTGTGTGTACTTGCATGTGTGCAAGCGGATAATGTCATAACTGATAGTTATCTTCCCTTTCACCTATAACTCAATTGGGTCTCCACTAGAACTGACATGCATGCAGTTAATAATAGTAAAAACATCAGTTGCATGTGAGATCACTACATGTGAATTAAGTAATATTTAATTCACTTGATCTCTCACTAGTGTATCTGCAGTTACAACTAGCACAACTGACTTTAACTCACTTAAATAAGTTAAACTGATTTACAACTTGCATTAACTCATGCACCACTGCACTTCCAACTCTGTTACAACTAGAATCACTCAGTTACAACTCAAGTCACTCTGCATGTCCCACCAACCAACCTCTTAACTTGAAATTCACTTAGCGAACTGATTGGTCACTTCAGTTAACTATTTTCAAGTCCACATTGAGAATATATTATAGTTTAATGTCCATCTAAATTAAGGGATAATAAAAATACACATGCACCTAAAAATAGACATTCACCTAAAAATAGCTTGTGTGGGCCCCACCCTAGTGTAGGTGCTTAATTTTCACTAGGATCATGGATGTTGTTTCCGGATGCCAATTCCACCATTTCTTGTTGCAAACTTCAACACTCCCTCTCAACGAGAAAGGAATGTCCTTGCATGAGACATGCAACTCATGCATGCAACACTTCTCTAGTGTTTCTCACACATGCCACACTTTTCTAGTGTTTATCGCACATGCAACCTTTTCATGCAACACTTCCAAAACTGAATAGCCTCCAAACAACTGAATCATTATAATGCATTTGTCATCAAAGTCTTCTGACTTGTTGCTAGCTACTGCACGTGTCTACTGGATCCTCTGCGCTGCTGACACCTGCATCCATGCACTCTGCACTTGTTGCCAACTCTGATCTGTGCTCCATTATCCAACACTCTCACTTTTATTTCATGTCCTCACAACATATAACTACATCAATCCAACTAATCATGCTACTGCTGCTCTGTGGGCTCCTAGTATCCAGGTTCGATTCATGAGATCCACACCATCTCAATGAATCCCGCCCAAAATTTCTTCTTGGGATTATTCATGCATGTCGCCCCACCTCTCACCTGGTGGTATAGCTGCATGCACTCCCTCTCCCCATCTGGCTCAAAATTTCCTGCATGAGTGGTTGCTCCCACTCCATGATCCTTCGCATGTGGCTACTCCACATCTTGAGGTTCATTTTTACTTGCATGCAAATCTAGGTCCCTCTCAAGGGTCAATTGCATGACTTTCTCACACTTCCCAATAGTAGGAAGCTCTGTAGAAAACACATATACATCAAGTATATATAGATTCTTAACTCAAATCCCAATCTTCTTGGCTTTCCCTGTTGCTTTGTGTCGCAGGAAAACTTTTCCTTCATTGAAAACAACATCATAGCCTCTATCCTCTAATATTGCACCTGAGACTAAAATTTTCTTCAAACCTGGTACATGCATTAAATTTTTTAATTGAAAGAGTTTACCTTATACCCTCTGAAAGGTAATGGTACCAATCCCGGTAGCACTATACCGTCTGTTGTCACCCAATTCAATATGCATCTGGAGATATTTCTCCACCAAGTCACTGAAAAGTTTCTTGTCTCCCGTCATGTGAAAGGAAGCACCACTATCCAAGTACCACCCTGATACCAATGCACTTGACACCATGCCTACAATCAATGAGAAGTCAAGCTCAAATTGTGAGGCAAGGGCCTCACCAGCTGTAGATCCGGCAACCTTCTTTTTCTTCTTCTTTTGTGGACAGTTTATGGTAATATGTCCATGCTCGTGATAGTGAAAACACTTCACTTTGGACATGTTGTGCTCCTTGTCATTTTCACTAGCCTCAGATTTAGAATGGAATTTCTTCCCCTTCCCCTTCTTCGCCTTGGTATCCAAAGCACAATCCTCTTCATCATCATGCTTTGATGAAGAGCCATCTCTGGTGTTTCGCTTGAACTCCTCCTACGCCAGATCCGACCACAGTTGTTCCTAATCCAACAATTTTTCCCGTCTGTTGACAGAGTCTTCATAATTGTGCCAACTCTTAGGAAGTCCTAGGAGAGCCAAATTCACCAAATCATCATCAATGACAGTTATTACTACACTCCCAAGTTCATCCCAACATTGGACAAACTTTGTTAAGTATACCAGAATAGTGTTGTTCTTTTCCATCTTGATCTTCCTGAGTTTATCTTTGAGCGAAAATTTCCTATGGTCGTTGCTGCTTTGGAATAGATCCATCAAATCCTTCCACATAACATATGGTGTGGCTTTCCCATGGAGGCTTGAGACAATATGGTCTCTTACTCCCTCCAACAAGATCCTCCTCGCCATTGCCACTTTCTTTTGCCATGCATCAAGATTTGTAGCATCTGCAACATCTGGCTTAGGAACATCTTTGTCAATGAATTCCTTCGAGCCATTCTCTTTGAGTACTGCCTCCATCCTTTCCTTCCAAGCAATGTAGTTCGAGTTGCCCTCGAGTTCATACTCTAACCTCAATCAATTGAAATCCATTTCGAACTTGAATTAGCTGTAACACCAAGAAAGTCTTTTTGCAAATTCGAATTCTATCCAACCACAAACTCAGCTCCTACTTCATTTCTGAAATTCCCTGTGCTATGATACTATGTATAAATTATACAATATGCATGTATATATTGGATTCACCCGATCTAACAATATGCTAAAGTTAAATATTGAATCGCTTCTACAAATCTTTGTGGAATTAAAAACACAATCACCAATTACATAAGCATGAAGAAACATCATTCACACACAACACAGATAATTTCTCGGAGAAAGCTTACAACTAAAGACCTAAATATATTCTATTGTATATTATATCATGGATCATGAAACAATTACATACAAAACTCTAATCACAAGTGCTCTCAGTACATCAGCTAATTGTCTCACACTGTCATACAAAAATTGGCAAATCCCTTAGCCAATTTACTGTCTCTAGACAACCTGACTCCACTGCGCAATCCATGATGGTAGAGAACCCTGAATTATGGATACCTTGCATGCCTTGACTGCGTAAATATCATGGGCTCATCCAATTTGTGTGTGCTTGCATGTGTGCAAGTGGATAATGTCACAACTAATAGTTATCTTCCCTTTCGCCTAGAACTCAATTGGGTCTCCATTGCATCTGACATGCATGCAGTTAATAATAGTAAAAAAATCAGTTGCATGTGAGATCACTACATGTGAATTAATTAATATTTAAAACACTTGATCTCTCACTAGTGTATCTGCAGTTACAACTAGCACAATTGACTTTAACTCACTTAACTCAGATAAACTATTTACAAATTGCATTAATTCATGAACCACTGCACTTCCAACTCCGTTACAACTAGAATCACTCAGTTACAACTCAAGTCACTCTAAATGTCCCACCAACCAACCTCTAAACTCAAAATTCACTTAGCTAACTAATTTTCCACTTCAGTTAACTATTCTCAAGTCCACATTGAGAATAGATTACAGTTTAATGTCCATCTAAATTAAGGGATAATAAAAATAGACATGCACCCAAAAATAAACATTCACCTAAAAATAGCCTGTGTGGGCCTCACCCTAGTGTAGGTGCTTAATTTTCACTAGGATCATGGATTTTGTTTCCGGATGCCAATTTCACTGTTTCTTGTTGCAAACTTCAACACTGGTATCCTTAAGGTTGGGAACCCATTTGGCTACTTCAACTTGGATTTCAAAATCATAGTAAGCTTGATAGTCATTAATGGTCAAAGATTCAACTTGGAATATTTCCTCTTAGATTTTTTGGGGGTGGAGTGGAAAATAGCTGCAGCATTTTGTGCTTAGTATTGAGTTCACAAGCGACCTTGAGGGCTTCTACCACTAGACCCCTTGTGACTATGCATCCTCTGGTGGGCCATGGTATGTTAAGTCACAACAAGCCATAAGATAAAGAAACTGAGAAGACTATAAGACATAATACAAAGTAAAAAGGTTTCCCAATAAAGACTTAGCTCCCAAGGAGGTCTAGAGTGGACTCTAGGAATATGAGACAACAATTTAATGGAGATGGAGAGACTCTAGGCAAGGTATGAAAACCACAAGAAACCAAAAACATTGATCCTAGTACACACAACCAAGGCACTATGAATATTATTGACCAACAACCACCATGCAAAAGCTATCAAATTGAAAGTGTTGAAGGATTTGTAGAGGTTATACATAGAACATATTACTGAGGAATGGTCGGGCCATTGGGCTTGGAAATGTTTCAGGTTGAGGACATTCCTTTAGTTTTCATCACCCTCCTTGCTCGAGCTTTCATTGTAACTGCCACCAACATCCTAGGGGTTGCCTCCTCATTTTTTTTTTGTCTCGCTCCTCTCATGGATGTTTGTCACTAGGTGCATGCATTGAAGGCCATCATCCCCAGAAGCAAGACAACCTTGTAAGATAACTCTCACAGAGTCATCACCATAGGAAAGAGCTTTGCCTTGAACTAGAGTTGAACCACAATAATTATCACATGACACAAGGTTGTGATAGTCAGATTCAAGCTCCACAAAGAATGCTTCATTGGGGAAATATCCCACCTGCAATGGGGGAATGTCATAATCACAGTAGAAGAACACATAATTGAGGTTACTTAGTTAGGCGCTCACAGATAGAGAACAATGTGCCATATGATTTTAAAGGGAATGAATACTAGTCAACATGTGTGATTGCATGGGGTGGGATAACCATGCCATCCCCCCCTCTTAAATGCGATGGGAAGCGACAGGGTGGCGAGCTTCTCCCTGCTCCTCTATTAACATGAATTCCAACATTTTGATCGAGGAAAGAATAAAAAAAATGTTAAAATAATAAAGATATCTTTTTGGTTTCATGGTAAAACAAACATAGAATGAGAACTAAAAATTCACGAGGATAAGGAGTGGAAAATGTAGGGGATCAATCTCGATCTTGATGGAAATACATAACCACCTTTAAATGAGGATTTGTTAGAGATTTAAACAATCAAGAAGAGTAATTAAAATTATTTCGAGGCCTCGTAATTATTAATGAAAGCATATATAAAAGTAATTGTTATAAGGAACTATGTTTTAATCTTCAAGATAATACCAAGAGCCTTCTTTTTTAGTGATGACAACTTAGTACAAACTATTAAGAGAATTAGGAGGGAAGCCATCTCGTTTTAAAGTGTTGAGTTCTTCAACATCCTAAGGTCACTCAACCACCAAGTAAATCACCTTGTCAACAAGGTTGTCCTTTTGGATTGTGGCAATTTAAGATTAAAAAGTGGGAGGGTATTCCCCCATCGCCTAAGTATTAAGTCATATTAACGAAGCAAGTTTGTCTAACAGACAATTGGGAAACCCATATACATGCAAAGGTTAATTACCATTCAAGGTGATCAAGGATAATTTATCCCATGGTACCCTTGCACACTGGAGGGTTAATGTTGGATTGGACACATCAATGGCTTCGAAGGTTTAATTTTGTTGCGGGTGAGATAATGGCTCTCAACACAATTTTGTTGTTTAAGGGTTTGTGGTGTTTTCTTAGTTTGTGTCTCCTTAGTGTTGTCTTGACTTGGTTTTAATTGGGGCTTTGAATTGGAATTTTGCTCCCTTGGATCATCTATTTGGGATGTTAGTTATAGTAATTTGTTGCCATAGGTTCATGAGGAGTTGATAGCTTTATCTTTGGCTCTAATTTGTGTGGATTTATTTTTTATTGGCTTGGTGGTTTAGGTCTATGTGATTTGGGTGATATTTATTACTATGGTTTAGACTCTTCAGTATTTGGTTTGTGTGGCTTAGATTGGTTTTGGTTGGTCTAAGCTATTTTTTGTGGTCCCTCTGTTCAATGATTTTTGTTTGTTTAGAAGCCCCTTGCTCCTCTTAGCTTGAATTTGCAAAAGGTTAGCATTCCTTCTTTTAATTTTATGATGAAATGTTAATTTGTGAAGCTAGGCTTGCTAGTATGAGTGTTGCAAGTGGAGATAAACTAGGTTTAGTTCAATTGTTATGTTAGAATATTAAAATGTATTGCAACATTCTAAAAGACATCCATTGCGTGAAACTACTAACTTCTGCATAATTTTGACAAGAAAAGGGGATTATATCATTAATAATTGGAACAAAATCTTTCTCAATTATTATTATAATGTATTCCTAATAAGATGATGGAGACTATATAGCCACCTTCATACTAGAAACCGTGAGACAAATTGAGGACTTTCAAGCTAAGTGCATCGCTCATGGACATCTAGTTGTGGGGCTAATAAGAAACAATTCTTTAGCTAATTCAAATGTTAGGCTTTCAATTGGGTTTGTTAGGGAGGAGTTTGAAGAAGACGAGACAATATAACAACAATAAGAGGATGTAGTAATGATGAAAGTGGATAAGAAATACAAAACTAATGGAGAGAACCAAGACCAAGGTTACAATGGTTATGCTTTTATTCAATAATAGTGCTTAACATTTTTTTTAATGCTGCTTGAAATCAAGAGTATTTGTTAAAATCTATACATGTAATAGATATTGGAAATTCCATGTGAAGGATTATTTTGTCTTCATAGATAGTCTTTTCTCAAATTTTGGATAATTCTTAGAATGTTTTGTTGGATAGTTACCTTTTGTATGTATCACCATACCTTTTTTTTTAATTGAAACCAGGAAAAAAAATCATTATAAATGCTGCAATATAGTTGAACATCAAGGAGCACATAAACATAACTGGACTACTTTTCTAAAAAAAATAGCTATTCCATTTATGCCAAAAGAAAGAGTTTTACAAATGCCTGCAATCAAAACATTCCAAAACTCCTTGCAGATATAACCTTAGGAAAATATCTAAGATTCTTATCAATTCACTAACCATAAGTATTGACAAAAAAACATGATGATCATTGGCTTCCTTTCTCAATGTTGGAAGGATGAGAGTCCTAGTTTTTCAAGTCCATATCTTCCATCATTTGATGGACAATATCTTCCTCCTTGAAAACCATTTGGAATAAATTGTCGACATCTTGTGGTCAAAATAAATAGAATGAGATCGCATGGGAATATTGCTAACCGTATATTTCAACATAGGGAATTCTAACTCCAAGGTATCGATTTATTGTTTATGTTAGACCAAAGGAGGATCTTACTAGGTAATATTTCCTGAATCGAATAACCTTTTTCCAAACAACGTTGCTCACTTCTCCCATACATATCTCCACTATCCCACCCTTTCCCTGGTAAACCACGTTGGATGGTTCAAGAAGCTAACTAGGAGTAAATTCATGCATGCGAAAACAAGGCATGTAGGTCCTTTATTATTTTAATTCCTTTCTTGAAATTGGTTGATGAAGGTGTCATGACATATTGTGATTTATTATGATGCACCATGCTTCCATGTCCACAAGCTTATAAGAATTAAGGTGTTGCTCGATGTTGTAACCCTTATTTTTTAGGAGAACTATTATTTTGAATGTGGTGGCTTCATTGGCTGTAGAGTTGGCTTAATAATTATGATATCTTAAAACCTAGTAAAACAAAACCTTTTGAAGTCTACAAAATTCCTTTTGAATTTGAGCTCTAATAGATATTAGTTTGCTATCAAACACAATTGATTTCAAGGTCATCAAGTTGATGATTATGTTTGAGTCACCCACAATGGTCAATTACTTTGTTTTAGATTGTCTTGCTAGAAGAAGACCCTGGAATTTGTATGCCTTAGCATGATTTGTCGACTTCCTTAAACCCTAGGAAAACGTTATTTATAGTTGTCCCTCAGGATTAAGAATGACCCCCCTCACTAAGCACCCTTGTATTATCATGCTAACCAATATGGTTGAGACAATTTTCTAATACAGATATACACATTCTTATTTTGAAAAACTATAAATTATAGGAATATTTTCTTTTTAAATATTTATAATAATAATAAAATAAAGAATGAAAATCAATTTTATCTTCTGTTTAATACCATTCTCAACTTTAAATATTTATAGTAAAAATGTTTTTTATTATTGTTTTATTTGTTTCTAAGCTACTACATTTCATCACTATAATTTAAAAAATATAGTACATTGGCCTAAAAGCATGAAGAGTACGAGGTGAGTCTCCAGCAAGATAGCCAAACTTGATTTTCAAAGTAGAGTAGAGATCTCATATAATATATTTGAACATAAATATTTAGAAAAAGAAAAAAAAAAGAAAAAAATCTTTCCCTAAAGGCAACACTAGACCAATAATTAAAGGGTTATAGTCTTAATGTTATACAAACAACACATGGGGTTTTTCTTAAAGGAAACTAAGCCCTATTTGGATTGGAGATCAATGGTACATGCAAAAATTGAAAAAAACCAAATTTATGAATAATACAAGTTGAATTTATAATTGAAATATGTTAGGATGGAGCATGATCTGCAAGACCATCGTTGGCATCTGAACTATCAATGGGGTTGTTTTGGGAGTAGCCACGAGCATTTGAAAATATGTCACTTATATGCTTCTTGACCAACCAAGAGTTGAGAATAACTTAAAGGATACTTTTTCTAAATTATCCAAATGCTATTGAAACTCAATGTTGTCCTACTCTTCATTTAGAATAGAATTGGCCACAAAAGATTCAACATGCTAACATAAATCAACAATACAAAAAAGATTAGTATCCCTGGTGCAATTAAAGCTAAGGTCCAACATAAAATTATGGGCCATTGAATTCACTACCTCATCGATCTAGGATACCCATTTTTATTGAACCCAACTCTTAATCAAACGTAGCCTTTGTTGAATGACAAACATGACAAAGCAATGAAAAACTTCAGTCATAGCAACAACATCATTCTAAGGTTTGGTATGCCTTAAAGGGGCCTTGTGCGAGAGTTGGATCGAGTCACCATAAGGTGGAATGCTGAAAATAGAAGGATGAAGAAAAACATGATTGAATTGCAACTATGTTCGGCAATAACCACACTTGCATTTCGACCAGGGAAAGGGCATGCTAAGATCCATCTCAAAGCATAGGCGTTGGAGGCCAAGGACAGGCTCAAGACCCTTCTGCATTAAAGAACCTATTTTCCTCGTGATACTCACTATGTCTCGCAACTCCAAAAGAATCAAACTCCATTAACGAAGATTCTATTCTGTTATCCCTGTCAATCTAAGGGTAGTGCAAGTGTTGATGGTATACATGTAGAGATTGTAGAAAACTGCAAAATTGGATAATCATTCAAATGTGCGTTGTCGCATCAAAATTTTATATAAATGAAAAAGAATTAAAATAATTTCTTTATATATATATTTTAAAGATTGGTAGTACTACATTTTCATCATGTCCAATATATCACCACAATTGGGGCAGGGAATTGAATTGGTGACTTCACATCAGAATCAAATTGTTTTCCTGTAAATGCTTAGTTTGATGAGGAATGAAAAATGGCAAGGAGAACCTTGAAAAAAACTAGGCAAGGAGAAGATGAATGAAGAGTTATATAAGGATATTACTAAAAAGGAAAAAAGATGAGTTCATGCAAACAAGGCAAGAAGAGTTAATATATCTAAGCAAGAATAACCCAAAGGTTTTCTGGCAAGAAATTCAACCAAGGAAGAAGCAAATCTAACATAATATTACAACCAATCAATGGTTTGAATATGCAAGACAACTCTATGAGAAAGAATCAAAGACTGAGCCTCCCCCGAGGATCAACACAACTACAAATCTCTTCACGTTAGAGGAGGTGGAGATTGGAATTAAGAAACTGAAAACATGAAAGGAAAAAGACTTGGTTGAACTTCAAGAAGAGTATCTAAAATGGGGAATGAGCACTTTTGCACCGCACATCATGGAAATATTCAACAACATCATTCAACAAGGATTCCCAAGAGTCTGGACAACTAGTCTAACAATACTACTTTTTAAAAGTGGAGATATTAATAATCCTTCCAATTATAGAACCATTATGATCAATTCTTTGTTTGCAAAGCTTTTTGGCAACATGGTAGAAAATATAATCAGTATGTGGGAAAACATAAAAGAAAAGAGGGAAAAAGGACAAACGAGTTTTAGGCCAAAGCAATCAACAATGGATCATGGAATCACGTTGAGATAGATTATTGAAAATGTTTTTGGGGATAAAGAAGAAGTATTCTGTTATTTTGTTGACTTCAAAAAGGCATTTGACACAGTCCCTAGAAATAAGTTGTGGCGTAGAATGGAAGAACTTGAAATTCCTTTGCATTATAGAGTTGTTGTCCATAGAATTTATGAAGAGGTGAAAGTCAAAATTAGAACCTCAGTGGGTATTTCAGAAAGCCTTAGAAGTGACATTGGAGTCAAGCAAGTTTGCACTCTATCCCCTACTCTTTTTGTTTTATATATTGATAAACTGGAAGAGTGGCTAAATTTGTAAAGTGGGGATGGTGTTTGGTTGGGGGAGTTTGTGATAAAGCTTATTTAATATGTTGATGACCTTGTATTGATTTCTAAATCGGCCCATGGATTGCAGATGCACCTATATGCCCTTGAGAATTTTTGTAGAGAAGTGGGGATGCAAGTCAATACTAGCAAGACCAAAATAATGATTTTCTCTAATAAAAGGAAGCAAAGTCAACATACGTTCTTCTTTGAAGGAAACATTCTTGAAGAAGTAAATGAGTACAAATACCTCGGGATTGATTTCAACAACAAACTTAATTGGGAGGACTGCAGAAAGAAGAGAATCTTAGGAGGGTGGAAAGCATTATGCTCTTCAAAAGAAATGTAGAGAGGCAAAGTTATGGGATTGGAAAACGATTAAAGTGCTTTTTGGACTCCTAGTTTGTCCAATGATGCTATATGGGTGTGAATTGTGAGCTAGCAACACCCTTGTCTCAAAATGGAAGCAAATTTAGAAAATCCAAAAACGCTTGATCAAGAGCAAGTTCAAAATAAAAATTTCAGTACCTTATGAGATAATGTTGAGTGAAATAGGAGAAAATCCCATCGAAGCAATTGTTATGGTGCAACTCATAAGATATCTAAACAGAATTGAGCAAATGGGAGTAGGTAGATGGCCTAATGTTATCTTCAAGGAAGGCATGAGTGAAAGAAAGAAAACATGGATGAGACAAAACTACACATGGATGCAAAAATGGGATATCTATCTCAATGCTTGTCCCACAAATAGCAAAGAGCTAAAGAATTTTGCTATGGAGAAGTTTCGTAAACGGGTATGGGGAAAAGAGTTGGGTAGAAAGAAGAAGTATTACATTGAAGAATTCAACCCTACGTATGATCTTTGACAAAAAGAATACATTGGAGCTAACATTCTGTGGAGGGAAACGGTTCTTATTGCTCAATTAAGAACCAACTCACATCAACTTCGGTGTGAAATAGGACGGTGGAAAAGGCCTAAAGAAGCTTGGGAAGAACGGGTGTGTACATTTTGCATGTCTAGGGTAGTGGAATCGGAAAAGCATTTCATTTTGGAATGTGATGCGTTCAAAGACTAGAGAAAGGTATGAGAATATGTTAGCATCGGTTTCTTGGCCTTGTCTTTTCAGCGATGGGATTGTTGAAAGGTTGGGCCAACTCATCATCAATTTGAATAAGAAAAAGACTAAAATGCAAAATGCGAAAAATAGGGAACTCATGGTCCCATAGACTATTTTTAGTTTCGTGGACATTAAAATATCATTTCATTTCATCAAGAAGTGTTTTAACAGAGCATCCAATCACAGTCTATCCAAAACTCATGGGCAATTTCTTTATATATATATATTATTATTATTATTTTTTTTAAATAATAAAAACGAAACGAAACCGTAAGTTAAATTAATTATTAAAAAATTAGATATATAAAAAAGAAAATTTATAAATTTAATATAACCATTTTTTTTAATAATCATTTTAATAATAAAATGAAAGAGTAAGTTAAATTAGTTATTAAAAAATACGATATATAAAAAGGAACGTTTTTAAATTTAATATAACTCAGTTTCAAACAAACTTATTATGTTTTTAATAAAATAAGTTTATTTACCATTATTTTAAAATAAAATAAAAAGGAAGGAATTGGTTTTGTCACATACTAAATAATGATATTGCTTTTTTTGTTTGTACAAGTCATCCTAGCTTCTCTATCTCTCTGGTCTCTGCATGGAGGGTGGGAACCCCGGTGTGGATTCAGGTGAAGATATAGTTGTTGGGAGACCCTCGAAAAAAGAAAATGGTGAAAACGCAGATAGGTAGGGGAAACGCAGGGAAGAGCAACCAAGCTGGGAAGGCAGAAAAAGTCAAAGGCAAAGAGAAGGCGGGAACTAGCAAGCTGACTCAGAGGAAGCGAGGCAGGAAATCTGATAAGGAGAACATGCAGAATTTACTGCATGCTTATGTTGTTGGGACGCCTTCTCAGGTAAAAGGTTTGAGATCAGGTTTGGAGCGAGACCTCAATACTAAAGTTGAGGATGACATTCCAGACAATGAAATGGAGCTCATGGTGACAGATCCGGGAAACACAAGAGGACGATTGACCCTGTTCAAACAGGAAATCCACCTCTACGGGACTATGAAGTGTATAATGGCAATGCCATTGTGACAATCCAGGAGGCAGGAGGAGACCTAAAGGCAACATCGACTTTGGCTGATATGCACATAGACATCGAGGCAATACAACTGCAGGGACATCACCAGAATGTGTGTCTCAGACGCATTAAACGTCAACTCCAAAACCTGCATCAAGTAGACATGCCCGGATCAAGTGCAAAAGATCCGACACCTATTGAATCATCAGGTGGGTAGTCAGAGAAGTTCAAATTTTTGTTGAATTATGAAGTGGGCGGCTAGCATTTACCTTTTTAAATAGCTTGTTAAAAGATATAGTAGACAATATACCTTATAAGGCATTTAGAGACATGATCAAGCTATTTCAATTTTGGTTGGCTTTTAACTCGTTGAGGTGGCCAACAAACCTCGTTTCTTACAAGCAAGTTGAGGCTATCCAATATTGAATTTGATGATGTAACCTGCTGTTTTTGTTAAAATGAATGACACTGGTTGATTCGAAACGCGTCAACAATATTCATTTAAATGTGATTATTACCGAAAAAATTCTACATAATTTTACAATGAATCACATAAACCAAAATTCTATAAATATAAAAAAATACTACTAAACTTAATATAAATATGACAAATCAATTTATAATTTTATAAATTAAAACGATTTTATCGAATCAATAAACAAAATAAATAAATACTTCAACGTTATTTCTTATCAACATCATTAAACAAATAATAAATACCCAAATTTATTATTTAAAAAATGTGAGTTTAAATAATAAATATCCGAATTTATTATTTCTAATAAAAATGTGAGTTTTGATGTAATGTGTATTCCCATTATCTTTAATATTTAAAATTTATCTATGACTTAAAAATTTTAGTTGAATATTTCCAAAGTTGCGAACAATCTTAATATGGCATATTGTTTGGCACATTGTTTGCAGATGGCAGCAGTTACATCGCACTCTCCGTTGTTAAGAGTGTTCCGAAGAGAGGACTCTGTGAGATGGGAACTGAGGAAATGGTGAGGGTGGTACAGTAGCGGAGGTTTATCATATTTATGTTTTGACCAGCCTACCTGGTTCCTATCTAACAATTATAAAAGGTTTTCATTTTTGCCACTCTGTTTACCCGTGGTTTTGGAAAATAATGCACTAGCACGATCTTGACCTTATAAAAAAGCTAGAGACGGGACAAAGTAGAATTACCCATCCATCTATGTCCCCGGGAAGGGGATTAAGACCTTATAAAAAAGCTAGAGACGGGACAGAGTAGAATTACCCATCCATCTATGTGCCTGGGAAGGGGAGTAAATAAATAGATTTACCTCATCCATCTGCCAGAGAAGGGAAGGGAAGCTGGAGCTGACTGACTAGAAGACTAGAAGGGGTGGTACCGGGTTGTTGCTCCACCCGAATAAATTAGCGGACCCAGTCCTCCGCACATGGCATATGCACGAGTACATTATTGCGATTCTCGCGCTTTTACTTTGCGGGGTTCATTTGATCTGAACGCCGAAGCTCTGAGGTCTTCTCCTCGTTGCGTTGCTTACCCTCCCCGCAGGCTGAGAAATTCCTTGCAATCTCCGAATCCCTGGACGTGCTCTGAAATGGCACCGTTTGTAAAGAGATCAAAGCAATCCTCGAATGCTGTAATTCTGGGAGAGGCCTTGGTCTCCGAGGAGAACGATCTTGTTGTACCCAACCGTCAATTCAGCCAACAGGCTTTGGTTTCTTCTCTCCAACAAGTAAGCTTCTATTCCATTCCATTCTAGAGCATAAATGCACTTAATTTCTTCACAAACTTACTCACTGTAAATTCTTTCGGCGTTTTGCTTGCCTTGTCTTTTAGCAAAATTTTCTTCAGAGACCCAGTTATTTTTTATAAGATTTAAATAAATCAAATAGTTCTCGGGCTAGAACATTCCCTTAGGAACTCCAAGATATTAAATTATAATGACAATGAACTAATGCCAGCTGAATGATTTTTTATAAGCATCTTGGTTCTGGAAGCATACAGCTCGTAGAAATGCCAATTGTCTAGCGTTGTTTCTTTGGAAGGATGAATTTGTCGACAGTGATATCTGCCAATTGTCACGTGTTGTTTCTTTGGAAGATTGAGTTTGTCGACCATGGTATATGCAAATTGTCTAGTGTTGTTTCTTTGGAAGAATGAGTTTGTCGACCAATGGTATATGTCAATTGTCTATTGTTGTTTCTTTGGAAGAATGAATTGGTTGAGAATAATAACATTGAACTCAACTTTCAAGTATTTTTTTCTCCTACTCTGTCGAACGAGCTACAGCAGTTCAATGAATTGCTGCGTGTTTGTATGGGGATTAAAATAAATAAATCAGGTCAGATGATGACTTTGGCAATATTGCACCAAAAGAAGAGAGGTGCTTGATAACCTTATGTCTGCCTGTATTGTATAGCTAATAAATAAAATGAAAAAATGAGTTTTTATTTATTTATTATAATGGAAAAATCATATTTAAACAAACTATAAATAAACTAGCATAGGTCTATTTTAATCTTGAACCTATTATGGGCGGAGAGGGATAAAAAAACAAGGTGCAAACTTTAATGTGTGCAATAAGATTGAGGTTTGCACCTTGAGCTTTTTGATTCTTTTCAGTGCTTAATAGATATATTGGGTTAAGGTGGATCTATGAGAGTTAATACTTCTCAAAACTTAGGTAAAGCCTCTTGACCATGTTTCTGCTCTTAACCTCTTCACTGATTTGGTGAACCATGTAATTTCAACATTGACTATATATGGGACAATCTGATGAAAATTTCTGGTAAATAAATTTTCTTTACCTAAGCAGTGAGATTATTCTGTCTTACTTTTCAATATTAAAGTTGCACAACCTTTCCTTCCTAATCGTCTAAAATATTTGACTTTGTATATTAATCAGGGGGTTGTAACAGAGCGAAGCCGCTTGTCCTTTTGAGGACAAGGGCATTTTATGCTCAAAATAGATCATACTAAAAAACAAGAGTTTGATCCTGGCTTAGAACGATAGCGGCTAACAGCGGTTACATAAAAGTATCCCGGGCTTCAAAAAACAAACTAGGCAGTTCTCTGCTGCTACAAAAAGTAATTAAAAACTAGTATATGAAAAACATTCGTGTTCTTGTTTGTGGCCTGCTACAAAGACTCCCAAAATTCCAATAACTTTGAAATATATAAGATTCAATTGAAGATATGGTTACTGTCTGCTTCCTCTTGATCCACATTAGAGGGAGGAGAATTCTGTTGTTCAAGGTCCATTGGCTCCTTGAGCTGCTGGACTGTTTCTTGATATTTGAGATTTGTCTGTGTTGTATTTCAGGTGCTCGATTATTGGAAGCTGAAGACAAAGTACCCTTACAAAGATTCAAAACTACGTTCCTCATCATGTTTTTTTTTTTTTTCAAAGTTTTTTCTATTAAACTGAATCAACTGATACCAGATTACATAATTGTAAAATCCTTTTGCCCGGGTATGCCAAATTGGAAACCAGACTAATGGCAAAAGTTAATGTTTTTTATCCCAAATGTCCATATACTAATCAGATACATGCAAAAAGATTTACTGACCAAGACTTCATTATGCCATAGCATTGGTAAATTCCAAGTGAAGTAGAAAAACCATAAGTTAACTGAAGCCATCAAGAGGATGTGGAAATATCAATAGTGCTTGGAATGGTCGGATTGACTGGAGGTGCAGGATTTTGTTTGTTGCAGACCATCTTTTCAATGCGAGCCAGTTCTTCATCTTCCTCCACTCCTAGCGTGGTTTCTCGATCTTTGTTTATTGGATCGACAAGTCCCAGTCTCCAGTTCTCCCATAAGTGACTGTTTGAGCTTGTCGAAATATGAAGGTGAATGTCATTGCATCCCCAGATGGCCAGAAGGTTCACTACCTTGTTGCCTGTTCTCTTGACGTGAGAGGGAATAAGTGACTGTTCCAACTTGTCGAAAGATGAAGGTGAATGTCATTGCATCCCAAGTTGGCTAGAAGGTTCACTACCTTATTGCCTGTTCTCTTGATGTGAGAAGGAATAATGATTGGAATCATATGGATCAGATGGTTAATAGGTGATATATTTTTCCAATCTCCAGTTGTGGCATTTTTTTTTTTGGTTTGGAGAAACTACATTAATCAATTTGTTTCTGTTGAGATAACCAGTTGAGAATCTCCCTCCACAGTATGCTTGGAGAAGCCCTGCGATGATGTGATAAGAAGGTCAATCTCTAGTGTTACTTGAATGCCCCACACTATCTGCGAATAGAAACACTGGTTGGCCATAGTTGTCATGGAAGGTTCCTCCAAGACCAATAGAACTTGGATTTCTTTTAGATGCCTCGTCAAAATTAAGTTGAAAGAATCTAGGGGGAGGAGGGCTCCAAGAGGTCGGAGGACTAGAAGATGGCTTATTAGAGGCAAAGGATTGATAGAAGGAGACAGAAACAATTGGAAATTACAAAAAATTGTGGCATGCAAACCTTTAGCTTCCTAGTCTGACGATGTTAATTTAGTTAACAATGGTATGTTCTATGCTTAGCACAATTTACTTCAATGTTCCTTTAGCAGCCTAATAACAATATCCAATAATTTCCAGTAGCAGTCACATTAACTATTAATCACATTGATAGTAAATGCAGATAGAACATAAAACAATTGCAGATGACAAGCCAAGACAAGAGAACACTGGATATGGAGGATGCCAAGGGTGGGGAAACCCTATGATCAATTCTTCTTCTTATTATTCAATAGTTCAGTAGAGAGAGAGAGAGTACAAGGTTGATACTAGAGGATAGATAACTAGAGGATAGATAACTACTTGATGAAGCTGGGCTTCACTCGTAGTAACGTTGATCCGAACCTTTACTTCAAGGTTGATAGAGAAAAGCCTCTCATTCTGGTGTTGTATGTGGATGATCTCTTCCTGACAGGTGGTGACCCTCTCATTCATCAGCGTAAGAGGGAGCTCGCTTCTGAGTTCGAGATGAAGGACCTAGGTCTGATGCATTACTTCCTAGGCCTGGAGGTCTGGCAGAGACTTGGCGAGATTTCTCTTTCTCAAGGAAAATATATTGTGAAGCTGCTAGAAAGATTTGGAATGGTGGACTGTAAGTCCGTGTCGATACCGATGGAGCTCAACTTTAAGAAGTTGAGTGGTAGCGCTGCTGGGCCCGTGCTAGCAAATCCTACTGAGTATCGTCAACTCGTAGGGGCCTTGATGTTCTTAGTGAACATTCGTCTAGACGTATGTTTTGCAGTGAACACTTTGAGTCAACATATGGTTGATCCTCATTACATTCACTGGGTTGGTGCCAAGAATATGTTGAGATATTTTCGGGGCACAATAAACCATGGGCTGAGATCATAGCTTTAAAAATCAGAATCGGGTTCCGATTCGGCCGAGGGTCGGCTCCGACTCCAACTCCGTATCGACTCGGCCGATTCAGTTTCAATGACTCAGTTTTTGTAAAAAATACATTAAATATTATTATTTTGTAAAAAAACATAATTTTAAAGATTTTTATTCATGTTTCCAAACACAAAGCATTACAATATAGACAAAAGAAAACATATGATCAAAGTAGGCTCATGAATATATCCATTATATCAAATTGCACCCAGTGCACTGTCTAGTACATGATGATGAGATAGAGATCAAAACAAAAAACATAAACAAGGAGGTTCTAAATGGCCTCCACAACAAAACATGAATAATCACTACTGCAGCCTGCTAGACATTTGACAAGCCAATGTCCTCTCGCTCTGCCTCAAACTCTGAGTCTGAACCAGAGGGGGAAACCTTTACCCTTGCCCTTACCGCTCTGAGATAGACGAGTTATGCGCCTCCGTCGTGGCTGACTAGAGGAAGTGCCTGTGCCTGCAACTGGAGGGCTTGGGACTGGGTCTGCTACTAGTGGATCTGCATTGAGCATAGCCTCTACCTGTGTATCGAAGTCAATCCCCACACCAATATCCTCATTAGAGTCAAACTCTGGTGGACAAGTCTACACTACCCAATCTGATGTTGGATCAATATCCTCCAACACAATGGGATCTAAATCAGGTCTTTTGTTCAGCAATTGGTTGCATCTTAGTCGGAGGTTGTACTGGACATACACTAGATCATTTAACCGTTTTTGCTCCAAACAGTTTCTCTTCTTTGTGTGAATCCTCTCAAAGACAGACCAATTGCGCTCACACCAGAAGCACTGCAAGTTTGACTCAAAATGCGGATTGCAAACTTTTGCAATTCAGGACAATGGCTACCAAATGCCTCCCACCATTGTGCTGCAAAAAATGAGTTTCAGGTAGCTCAACAATTTATATCCAACTTTGAAATTGAAATTATAAACAATTATAGAAAATAATAAAATATGAATTTGAAAATTGAAATTCTTCGTTTACCTGGATCATCTGATTCCCTTGCAATCCTTGCAAGGTTCTTGCTAAAGGTACCTGTGGCTTGGCTGAACACAGTGAATTGATTGTGTATCTTCAACTACTCACTCTCTGTGGGGATCATGCGATCAATGCAGTCAATCAATCCATCTCTAACCTCCCCATTCAAAGCTCTTGCTTCCTGAGCTTTATAATGATACCTTGGGTTTAGAAAATACCCAGCTGCATGTATAGGGCGATGGAGTTGATTGTTCCATCTCTGATCAATGATTTCCCAAATGGGCCCATACTTCCCCACTCTGTCCTTGTATGCTGCTTTTATTTGCTCCCTTGCTTGATCCATAGCCTCATAAATGAAGCGCATAGCCAATCTTTCCCCATCCACCAAGTGCAACACCTTAACCGGTGGCTCAACAAGTTTCACAATCTCTGCTACCTTTTTCCAAAATATTTCTTCATTGACTTTCCTTTTCACATCTTTGCCATCTTGTTTGCAAGCCCATTGACATTCATTCCATTCATCACTAGAAAACAACTTTTGCAAGTTTCTATGTTGGGCAAGCACAGATTGCAATGTCAAAAAATGTGTTGCAAATCTAGTGATGGCAGGCCTAATAATTTGCTTGCCCCCTGTGTTTTTCCTCATCAGATTCAGAATCCATGAGTGATTGTAAATATATTTTGTGATGCATTTGGCATGCTCTACAGTGTTCTTGATTCAGTCTATTTTTCCAATATCCTCAAGCATGAGGTCTATGCAATGTGCAGCACATGGGTTCCAAAAGACGGTTCAGTGTTTTTTCGCTAACAATTTACCAGCAAGAACATAGTTAGAGGCATTGTCTGTAATGATTTGAACAACATTTGCCACCCCCCTTCTTCAACAACCTCATCCAAAAGATGAAACAACAAATGTGCATCTTTCACCCTATCAGATGCATCAACTGATTTTAGAAACGTGGTTCCTCGTGGGCAAAAGACAAGAAAGTTTATGATGGTACGGTTCCTCTGATTAGTCCATCCATCTGACAGGATGGTACATCCTGTATGTGCCCATGAGTTTCTGAACTCTTTCAAATAATCATCAATGTTTATAATCTTTTTTTGCAAAAGAGATCCTCTTAACTCATGCATAGTAGGGCCTTTGAAGCCCTTTCCAGCAGCATATATGGCATCAAAAATAGGTTCATAATATGGTGAACGAGTAGCATTGAAGGGAATATCAGAATCATACCACCATCTAGCAATGTAATCACAAGCAGCATTTCTCAATTCTTTTCTCCAATGAGCATCTAAAGTGGGCTGCACAGTTGGAGGACTAGGACCATGTGCAGTTGCACTATCAGAGGGAGAAGAGGGCACGAAAAAACTTTTGATAGTACCCCTATTTCACCCTTACCCTTTTCAGAAATAGACTCCATAGAGGGAGGAACAAAGTGAAAGGGGTTTGATGCATTATTGCAAGGGATAGATGAAGAACCCTCATAATCAAAACTTGGGTTGGCAGCCATCATATGTTGTAGATTTCTCTTCCTCCCAATTTCAGCCTGTATTTCTTTTTGCCTAATTTTCTCTTCCTCAAACTTTTGAAAATTTTCTTTCAACTCCTTCCTAATTTCCCCAATGTTTTGTGCTTCACATGGAGTAATTTGGCCTCTAAGACCAGCCAAATGTAGTTTCAGTCTATGAATGCCCCCTCCACCCCCTTTAATTTTTTTCTTACAAAATTTGCAATACATTTGATCATCAACCATTTCAGCATATGCCCAAGCAGCATCTTTCGCTCTAGGGGCCATTTTGGACTGAGTTTTTGACTTGGAAAGAAAAGGTTTAAATCTGAAAATGAAAACAAAAAAAAGACTATTCATTCTATGTTCATTTCTTTCACCAAAAACTATGTTTACCAATTTCAGATTTGCAAAATAAATAAAACAAGTAAAAACAGATTTTAGAAGAGAAAAAATAAATACCTCTAGCCTCTAGTCTCCTCAATGCAGCTCCAACAAACCAACTTCTCAATTGTAAAGTTTTGTAGATGTTCTATGCTAGTAGCAATTTCACTTTTCTTTCAGCAATCATACAAGTAGTAAAGCAAAATGCAGATAGAACATATAAGTAGATCTTACAGAAGACAAATCAGAAACAGGAAAAATGTGTGTATTCGTTTCGGCGGTCAATAGGATGCTTCAACCAGCAAAGTCTCTTTTGGTCAGCCAGCCCAGCATGTGTCACAACAACCCTTCAATCAGTAGATGAGTCAACCCAAGTCAACTCTGCAAAAGTCAACGCTGTCCTGAAAAGTCAACGCAGGGGCAGCAAGCTAAAATTCAACGCAGCAGCAAAACGGTCAACCCTTTGACCTCGATTTTTGTGCCAGGTAGTATGGCCTTCATAAATCGAACCTTCCACAAGTTTTCAGCTTGTTTGGACCAAGCGTTGACCAAAGTCAACGCTGGTCAAAGTTTCTGCGAAACCCTAGCTGCAGAAAATCCGTACTTCAGCTCAGCCGTACAATTTGTCCTCTTCGTCCTTCACACGTGTGGCTGAAACTTGTCTTTAGGTAGCTCGTACTATTTGATGAGAAGAGAAGATGATGAGTTGTGTTGATGATGAAATGCTCTTCAACTTTTCCGGTATTTATATCAATCATGAGGGTGTGTGACACATCTGTTGGGCATGCGAGCCTACATTACAAAACTGGCCGACCTTGCACATATAATTTATTAAAAATAATGAATTCAAAATATAAGTTCTGCTCATCGGATTAAGACATATTTTATATGGATTTTACATCTCTCAGAAAGAGGAATCCAACAAAAATATTAGCTTCTTAATTTGAGCATCAGAACATGGAGTTTGGACCTAGTTGTCCAAATTTAACACTCCCTCTCAACTAGGGAGAACTCCATCTATTAGTGCAATCAACATCGTGCGTCATCCCGCCGAAACTTGCTTTGCTGGCTTCTTTATTTCAGAACAGAAGTGGGTCAGTCACAAAGACATCATCCCCCGACCGACATAGTCAGTCCAGAGGTCCCAGACCTCACAAATCTTGATCCCAGATCAAGTGGTTGGACCGTGCCATCCTAGATAGAGAGTACGGCAATCTCTGATGCGTCCATCAGTGTTTGCTAATAGTCTCTAGCTTTTCCACACCTCATTGGCCAAATGAGAGGTACTTCCCATGAGCCCTGAACTCAATGGGTAGGATGCATACGGGGCACAGATAAATGAGTGGTGAACCAGCTCAACAATCACAAGGGTGGGGCAGAAGCATTATGAGTGCTTATAGCTCTTGAGAAGCTATCCCCAAAGCCCCCCAGAGCTCCCAGAGCTCATCGTCCAACATGACCCACATCATAGGGTCGTTCCATGATTCCAAGATTCTCACGGAAGGTTAGGAACATGACCTTCCCCAAGGGCATTGTGAGAATATCCGCGACCTGCTCATTAGTTCCTATATGATCGAGCCTTACGGCGCCTCGCTGTACCATATCCCAGATAAAGTGGTACCAGCCATCAACATGCTTGGATCAATCGTGGAACCCGGGATTCTATAACAAATGAATCCCCCTCTGGTTATCACAAAGGATAACGGTGGCATCTAGCACATGCTCGAACAACTCACAAAGAGCTTTCGCAACCAAGTGACTTCACAACAGGCCATACATGTTACAATGTATTCGGCCTCAGCGGTGCTCAAGACTGCCGACTTTAGATTCCTGCCCGAAGCAGATCTATATGTGAAGTAGCATCCAGATGTGCTCTTGCGATCCACCACACTGCTAGCCCAATCGGCATCAGTATATCCACAGAGTGTCATACTCCCGGCAGTGTATCTCAGCCCATGGTCTGTCGTGCCTCAGAGATATCTCAAGAGTTTCTTGGCACCAACCCAGTGAATGTTATGATCAACCATGTGTTGACTCAAAGTGTTCACTGCACAGCATATGTTCGAACAAGTGTTCATTGAGAACATCAGGGTCCTTATGAGTTCGCGATACTCAGTAGGACGGGCCCAGCAACGTTGCTCCTCAACTTCTTAAAGTTGAGTTCCATGGACTTACAGTCCATCATACCAGAACTTTCCAGAAGCTTCACAATATATTTTCCTTGAGAAAGGAAAATCTCTCCAGGTCTCTGCCAGACCTCCAGACCTAGGAAATAGTGCATTAGTCCTAGGTCTTTCATCTCGAACTCAGCAGCAAGCTCCCTCTTACATTGATGAATGAGAGGGTCATCACCAGTCAGGAAGAGGTCATCCACATATAATACTAGAATGAGAGGCTTCTCTTTCTCAACCTTGAAGTATAAGTTCGGATCAGCATTACTTCTAGTGAAGCCCAGCTTCATCAAGTAACTATCCATCCTTTCGTACCAAGCTCTGGGTGCTTGCTTTAACCCATAGAGGGCTTTCTTCAACCTGCAGACATAAGTGTCTCGATCTTGAACTTCAAATCCCAGAGGTTGTTCTACATACACCTCTTCCTTTATTGCACCATGCAGAAAAGCGGTCTTGACATCCATCTGATGAAGACTCCATCCGTGTGTAGCAGCAAGGGCTATGATTGATCGGATGGTGGAATATCGTGCCACAGGTGCAAATATATCGTCATAGTCAATTCCTTCCTTTTGAGAGAAGCCACGGGCAACAAATCTTGCCTTAAATTTTTCAGCACTCCCATCAGATCCATGTTTAATCTTGTAGAGCCATTTAGCGGTGACAACAGATTTGTTCTTCGGTCTCGGGACCACATCCCAGACATCATTCTTCATAATAGACTCATATTCTTCATGCATAGCATCCTTCCAAACTTGATGCTTGATGGCTTCCTCAAAAGATCCAGGTTCAGATTGTACAATAGTACTCATGGCAGCTTGATACCCTTGGTATCTACACGGCTTCTTGCTTTCTCGGAATGTCCCTCTTGGGGCAGCATGACCCTCAGCATCTTCGAGGGTGTCCCTGAGCCATGATGGTCTCTTTCCTAGAGAAGGGGAAGGATCAATAGGGTCCATTGGCCCTTCAACATCAAGCATAGTCTCATCCTGGGGTTCTTCCAGATTTCCAGGTCTTTCTTCATGATTTTCTTCAGATCTAGGAAGATCTACTACTTTCTTCAGGGAAGCATCTTCGTCAAAAGAGACATCATGGCTTATCTCTACTTCCCTTTGACCTAGGTACATAGACTCTATATGCCTTAGAAGTCTCACTGTAGCCCACAAACATTCCTTTCTTCCCAGTAGCATCTAGCTTACTTCTCTTTTCTTTCGGTACATGAAAATAGACAGGACATCCAAAAATTCTAAAATGTGAGACATCAGGTTTCTTACCAGAGAAAACCTCTTCGGGAGTTTTGGAGTCCAAAGCGAAATGAGGGCATCGGTTTTGAATGTACACAGCAGTATTTGCAGCTTCTCCCCACAGAAACTTTGGTAGACCCTGGTCACATAGCATGGCACGGGCAACTTCCACAATAGTCCTATTCTTGCGTTCAGCAACACCATTCTGCTCAGGAGTATATGAAGTGGTAGTCTCCCTCTTAATGCCAGCTTCTCTGCAAAAGTCTTTGAACTCATTTGACTCATATTCAGTGCGATTGTCAGTCCTCAAAATCTTGATCTTCATTCCGGTCATATTTTCCACCAAGGCTTTGAAGGTACGGAACCACATGAAAGCCTCATCCTTCTTTTTCAAGAAGTATATCCAGGTTTTGCGAGAGAAGTCATCAGTAAATGTCATATAGTAAGAACATCCCCCCAGGGATGTTACAAGCAACATACCAGAAAGATCAGAATGAACCAGTTGCAATATCTCAGATGTCTTTGTGACACTTGAGGGGAAAGGTCCCCTTGTATGTTTTCCTTCAGCACAGCCCTTACATACACCTTCATGATTATTTCCAAAATCAGGCATCCCTGTCACCACCTTCCTTGCTTCGGGAAGGGCTTTGTAATGAAGGTGTCCAAATCTTCGGTGCCATAGTTCGGTTTGATGGATTGTATCACAAGTCATAGCTCCCAACGGACTCCCTCCAACCTGGTAGAGTGTACCAACCCTAAAACCAATTGATATAGCTTCCTTGAAGCTCTTCTTCCACATGAGTACCTTTCCATCGGAGAAAGTTACATTGAATCCTTTGTCTTCCATTGCAGATACAGACACAAGGTTCTTCTTCAATTTGGGTACATAGAGTACATCTTGTAGACGGAGGACTTGTCTTTGAGACAAGTGGAGGGTCACAGTCCCGGTCCCTTTCACAGGATAAGTGGCATTATCCCCAAGGATAATTTCTAGATTAGTATCCCTTTCAACCATGTCAGAAAGTGCTTCCTTGAATCCGGTGATATGTCTTGAGGCACCACTATCAATTAGCCAGACATCCATCGTGTCAGGCAGAGATGCAGCTGAGAGAGCAGATACCAGAATATACTCATTTCTTTTATCAACAACATTAGACTCCTCATACCTGGTATTTCTGGACCTCTTAGAAGGTTGATTGTTTCCTCCAAAGTGTGCCTTCCTCTTTCCTTTGGATTTGTCATTTCTTCAATTCCCATTTCTTCGGTTGATGTTGTTATCGTCACTATCGGGAGAATCCTTCTTGAAGGGGCATTCTCTAGCATAGTGTCCAGTCCTATGGCAGGTGAAACATTTACCCTTCTTCTCTTGAGTCTTTGTCCTTCTTTTGTCCTTAGAACCACCAAAGTTCTTCTTTCGGGAATGAGCACCATAGGCAGCATTTCTTTCATTATCAAATTCCTTCATCCTTGTTTCTTCTTGCATACATCTAGACATAAGCTCATCAAAGTTAGGAATGGTATTATTGTTGAGAATGGTAGTTGTGAATACTTGCCATTCATATGGAAGTCCTCCAAGTGCGGTGAGAACCATCTCACGATCAGCTATTGTCTCCCCAATAGCTAGCAGATTGTTCCTGGTTTCGGTCAACTTCATAAAGAAAGTTTGAATAGACTCATCTCGGCCCTTTTTCATATTCTTCAACTTGTTCTTGAGGAATAGCACTTGGTTCACATTGTTTACTTGGAACATAAGTATCAATTTGTCATACATCTCCTTGGATGTGCCTAGTTCAGATATGTAGGCTACCAGAGTCTTATTTATGGATTCCCTGATCAGCAGCTTTGCTCTGATTTCTCCCTTCTTATACTTGTTTCTAACAGCAGCAGATGCATTGGATGGAGGTTCTTGAATCCTCCCTGTCACATGATCCAGGGGATCATGATCTTCTAATTTGAGATCTAATATCATCTTCCAGGCATGGAAGTCATCACTTCCAGTCAGCTTGTCATTCTCCCTGAATTCAAGACTAGTGGAACCCATTTCCTTCGATGATGATTGCTATAGATAGAGTTTGTCTTCACCTCAGCTCTGATTCCATGTAAAGTTTTGTAGATGTTCTATGCTAGTAGCAATTTCACTTTTCTTTCAGCAATCATACAAGTAGTAAAGCAAAATGCAGATAGAACATATAAGTAGATCTTACAGAAGACAAATCAGAAACAGGAAAAATGTGTGTATTCGTTTCGGCGGTCAACAGGATGCTTCAACCAACAAAGTCTCTTTTGATCAGCTAGCCCAGCATGTGTCACAACAACCCTTCAATCAGTAGATGAGTCAACCCAAGTCAACTCTGCAAAAGTCAACGCTGTCCTGAAAAGTCAACGCAGGGGCAGCAAGCTAAAAGTCAACGCAGCAGCAAAACGGTCAACCCTTTGACCTCGATTTTTGTGCCAGGAAGTACGGCCTTCATAAATCGAACCTTCCACAAGTTTTCAGCTTGTTTGGACCAAGCGTTGACCAAAGTCAACGCTGGTCAAAGTTTCTGCGAAACCCTAGCAGCAGAAAATCCGTACTTCCCGCCAAATTGGCCAATTTGTCCTCTCGTCCTTCACACGTGTGGTCAAACTTGCCCTAGGTAGTCGACTATTTGATGAGAAGAGAAGATGATGAGTTGTGTTGATGATGAAATGCTCTCAACTTTTCCTGTATTTATATCAATCATGAGGGTGTGTGACACATCTGTTGGGCATGCGAGCCTACATTACAAAACTGGCCGACCTTGCACATATAATTTATTAAAAATAATAAATTCAAAATATAAGTTCTGCGCATCGGATTAAGACATATTTTATATGGATTTTACATCTCTCAGAAAGAGGAATCCAACAAAAATATTAGCTTCTTAATCTGAGCATCAGAACATGGAGTTTGGACCTAGTTGTCCAAATTTAACATCAATGCTGCTCCAAAGCTTGCCCAAAAGACTCCTCAAAGCTGCTTCAAAACCAACTCCACAACTCTTCACAAAATCCTCACAAATGCTCAAGCAAATTGAATGAGATAGATGTGAGGTATTGTAAAGGGTTGGGTAGATTAAATAGGATGGGAAGGGGTTAGATAAGGTAAACAAAACCTAACAACAAAAAAAAACGATTTTCAAGTTCGTTTTTAGGGAATTTTTGGGGCCCATGGCCGGCTGGAGCTGACTGGCCGAGCTAACTCGGGCTCGGCCGAGCCGACCGGTTTGTGACGAGCCGGTCGAGTCAATGTACGGCTTGGCCGGCTCGGTCACAAACCGGCCGCCTGACCGGTTTAACTGTCGAGTCGGACTGACCATCCCTTTGGCTCGGTTGACTTGGTCGGTTCCGAGCCTGGACGACTAGTTTTTAAAACCATGGTTGAGATACACTGCCGGGAGCATGACACTCCATGGATATACTGATGCCGATTGGGTTGGCAGTGTGGTGGATGGCACGAGCACATCTGGATGTTGCTTCACACTTGGGTCTTCTTCGATATCTTGGATGAGCAGGAAGCAGAAGTCGATGGCTTTGAGCACCGCTGAGGCCGAATACATTGCAGCAAGTATGGCCTGTTGTGAAGCAGTTTGGTTGCGAAAGCTCTTCAGTGAGTTGTTCGGGCATGTGCTAGATACCACCGTTATCCTTTGTGATAACTAGAGTGGGATTCGTTTGTCAGAGAATCCCATGTTCCACGATCGATCCAAGCATATTGATATCAGGTACCACTTTATCCGAGATATGGTACAACGAGGTGCTGTAAGGCTCGATCATGTAGGAACTGATGAGAATCTTGGTATCGTGGAACGACCCTATTCTGAGGGTCCTGTTAGACGATGAGCTCTGGGAGCTCACGGGGGCTTTAGGGATAGCTCCTTGGAGCTATAAGCAACCACAGGGCTAGGCTTGCCGAACCTTATTGGTGTGCTTCTGCCCCACCGTTATGATATTGAGTTGGTTCACCTCTCTTTTATCTGTGCCCCGTATGCATCCTACCCATGGAGTCCCGGACTGATGGAAAGTACCTCTCATTTGTCCAATGAGTTGGGAAAAGCTAGAGACCAATAGCAAAGACCGATGGACGCATTGGAGATTGCCGTACTCTCAATGTCTAGGATGGCACGTGTCCAACCACTTGATCTGGGATCAAGTCTAGTGAGGTTTCGGACCTCCAACTGACTTCGGGTCAGTTAAACCAACTTTTGGTTGGTATGTGACTCCTTTGAGTCCTCTAGAGGTTTCAAACCTCTGAGCTGATTTTGTCAGCCGAGAGTGATGTCTTTGTGACTCACCTTCTGTTCTGAAATAAAGAAGACAGCAAAGCAAGTTACGGCGGGATGACATACGATGTCTAGATGGCACAGGTGGATGGAGTTCTCCCTAGTTGAGAGGGAGTGTTAATTTTGGACAACTAGGTCCAAACTCCATGTTGTGATGCTCAGATGAAGATGCCAATATTTTTATTGGATTTCTCTTTCGGAGAGGTGCAAGATTGATCTAAAGATCATCTTGATCCAATGAGCAGAACATTTTTTTTAAATTAATTCCACTTATGTGCAAGGTCAGCCAAAATTGTAATGTAGGCTTGGAGCCCCAACATATGTGTCACACACCCTCACTGATGGATATATATAGGTCAACGTTGGAGGTCATTTTCACCATCACTCATCACACATTCTCTCTCTGCATTTGATTGGTTCGATCATCATCTTGGAGGCTCTTCTTCTCTCACACGTGGGAAAACGCAACAAGGGTTTTTCTGTTTTGACCTAGGGTTTCAGCACATATTTGACCAGCGTTGACTTTGGTCAATGCATGCTCAACTTGACCTCAAACTCTCCATAAATTCCGATTTTTGTAGTTCGCATTTTCTGGCACAAAAATCAAGGTTGGACGTTGACTTTGACTTGGCTGCGTTGACTTTTTGATGCTGTTGTTTTGTGTTGACTGTTGACTGGACAACGTTGACTTTTGTTGACTATTGTAGAGCTGTTCGAGAGGGTTGTGTGACACATTTTGGTTGGCTGACCGTGTAGAGACTTTGCTAGTTGAAGCATCCTATTGACCGCCGTAACGCACCACAACACATATTTTGCTGATCAAGTTAAGTGTATTTTTGGCTTGTCTTCCGTCGATCTATTGGTACGTTCTGTCAGCATTTAACTTTCTTGTTTATGTGATTGCTGTTTGATATTGGGTAGAAAAGTAAAGTTGCATCAAGCATAGAACATCTACGAAAATTTACAAATCTTTAGATCAATATTGGACCTCTCGAAAAGAGGAATCCAATGCAATCATCATCTCCATCAAATGAGTTTCCCCAAGATGGAATTTGGCTCTAGTTGCCAAATTTAACAAATGATGACCAAGGTTGTAGTAGTATTGTTTCACGAACACTCTGTAATGCTTTTGCCCAAATCACCTCTCCTTTTGATGATCGGTTATTGAATATGTGATTGTCCCTATCCTTCCATATGTTCCATAACAAAAACCATAAAATGAGGGCCCAAGCTCGATTTATAATAGGATTCTTTGTCATAGAGGATCTCTAACCTTCAATCGTTTTTATGATGCCATTCCTATTCCTGTCTGACTATCCAAATACGCTAAAGAGTTGAGACCATAGAGTTTCAAAAAAAGCGCATGTATTGAGTAAATGTTCCCTGTCCTTTGCGTTCGATCTACACATAAAACAAACAGAAAGGCCTTAGAATTCTCTACGGATGGCTGTATCCCATGAAAGGGCTCTTTTATGTACTACCAACCAAAGAAAGTGGGCAACTTCGGGCCATAAGTTCTGAGCCCATACTTGTTTCTAGATCGATTAATAAGGAATATTGTTGTGACTTGTGTGAAAAATTCAATACTAAAATCCTATTGCAGCAACTGGAATTTATTTTTCTAATTAATTAATTTAACAATTTATCTACTACGACAAATATCAAATAAATCACATTGCAACCTTCACAAATAAAAATACCGAAGAAAATAACGCCAGAAACTGAGAAAATCTAGCACACACATAAAAATATGATACAATTATTTTTGGACAAATGCCCTCAGAAAAAACCCAACTTAGGAAAACCGGTGCGACAATTGAGGGTTTTATTATTATGCAAAAATGAAATCTGAGTACAATCTGTGGATGCTCAACTAGCAATCCAGACAGTAGGAAAATCTGGCCAAAATTATCTAAGAGAATTTCCCTTCCTCCACAAGCAACCCCGACACAACTTTGCTTCAAAGACTCGTCCTCCTGGATCCCTCACGTTGGCTTCTGCGCAATGCTTGTGCAAACGCTTGGACGTCTAGCCCTAAACTTCCTTTGATGAAGTCATTCTGTCTGTCTCTACTGAGGAAAATGATTCTCTAGCCTCTGGAAGACTTTCCAAGCCTCTGGACGCTGAATCGATTCCCCCCCCCCCCCCCGCTCCCAGCTAAATCAAATTTCCCTCTGAAGCTGATTTCACAGTCCTCTGCGCTGCCTCTTCGGATATGGAAAACTTCCTCTGGATCACTGTCCCTACCCCTCTCTGTCTCTACTTCTATACTGAAGCTCGAACTCTTCCAACATTGTCAACTTTTTGGAAAATTGAACTCTCCAAGGAAATCGAACTCCTCAAGTGTATTCTCCATCTACCCAACTACGTCTTATAATCCTTTGTTGGACCTCCAATGGCCAAGATTAAAACTTAATCAAGGGCTAAGATCATATCGAAGTCGATCCGTTTGAGTTTCTAGAGAATTCTCACCTTATCTCTATTAATTCTGATTAATTAACCCCTTTCCCAAAGTTTAGACTTAGGAAATAATTAAAAATGGGCTAATAATCTAATTGAGACACTTCTAGGTGGAATTTCCAGACACAATTTCTGGGTTATGGAGATCTTATGTGTTTTAGCCTCTCCAATGTGTTTTACTAGAACACCTCCGATGCTACAAAAACTAACAACACCGTCTTAGCGAGGAAGGTGTTCTCTCTCTAGTGCTGCACATCGTGACACAACACCCTTTCTCTGTACCACCCTCTGTCACAGTGCTGATGTCTAGCCACTGCCCACCAACCACTGTGCAACTCTGATGCTGCATCCGTGCTGCTGCTCACACTGCCATACTGCTGCCAACTCTGCATCTGCATTGCAACTCCCTCTCATTTGTTGTTGCTGCAACTGCAACTACTGCAATTGAGAAGCATCCAAAATACTAAATCTACTGTGTTCAGTGTGATGCATCTGTCTCCCAAGTCCCGACTGCTACTAGCTACTGCACTGTCCACTGAAGAATCTGTGTTGTTGCTGACTCTACATTGTGCCACCCTGCACTGCTGCCAACTCTGCACTGCGCTCCCCAGCACTTGACTGCTACTAGCCTGCAAATGTCACTCTGAAATTTGACTGCATCACTTACTTTGATCCATCCTGCTACTGAATACCGTGGGCCCCCGTAGCTAGGTAATGATCCATGAGGAGGACACCTCAATGGACCTGGCTTATGTTTACAACTGTCTGGGGCTACAACTCCATGTCGCCCCACCTCTCTCTTGGAGGTATGGTCGCAAACATCACAAACTCTTCCTCCAGCCTAGAGGACAATGTGTTGATCTCAGCTGACGCTGCCGCTTGGCCCTGCTTCTTCGTCTTGTCCTTCTTCTTGAGAGGACATTACGTACTGTAGTGACCAAGCTCACCACATCTGAAGCATTTAACCTTTGACAGGTCCTTCTTTTTCTTGTTTTCCCCCTGCCCCTAGCTTGGACCCTTAGATGCTAGGGCCACATTTTCTTCTTCCATCTCACTCTTCACGCTCTTGCTACCGCTGCCGTTGATAGTATTCTTTACTACATCCCGCCTCAACTCCTCCTGTTGTAGATCAGACCACATCCTGTCCCACTTAGGCAAGGTGTCTTTGCCTAAGATACTCTTGACAAATACCTGCTAGTCATTTGAGACACTATTCAGCGCCAATCGTACAAGCTTTGTGGGTTGGGGTGCCTCCCCGATGACTGTTAGCTGATCTCAGACTTCCTGAATCCTGGTGAGGAAGCCATCTATGCTATCGCCCTTCTGCATCCTTATGCTCCTCAGCTTATCGTGGAGAAACATCTTCCATTGCTCAGAAGAACTTTAAATAGATCGGAAAGAGCATCCCACATCTCCTTGGTTGTACCTTTGTTTGCCACATGTGAGACTAGATGATCTCGGACACCATCCAAAATCATCCTCGTTGCCTTCGCCATTTCACTCCTGTACTCCTTGAGCTGATCAAAATCCTGGGGTACTGCTACCACATTCTCTGCATAGGTCTTCAGGCCATATTCATCTAGAAGGAAGGCCATCCTAGCCTTCCAGATCACATAGTTGGAGGCTCCCTCTAACCTATCCTGATATCCGAGCCCTCCATATCTAAATTTGGTTTGGAAACTCCCTCTTCCTCTACTCAACTGCTGAATCTGCTACTCGCACTCCCTTTTGGAGTGAGAAGATCTACTCATAGCTAGTGCTAATCTGCAACTGGCAAAGTCGGATTTCTGCTCTAGAAAACCTTTGAGAGAAATTTCCCTCTGTTGTGCGTGCTTTTCTCTTCCACCCGACGTTGATTCTGTTGCTCTAAAACCCTTTGCCCCAAACCAAGGAATCTACTCAACGAAAAACTGAACTGCTATTGCTCCCTTTGCCTGTTGGAATCGCTATTCTTAGCAAATCGACTTTTCTGCCAACCTGCGACTGAAAATCGAACCCTTGCCCAACAATTCGACCTGCTTGACTAGGTACTACGCCACAACATAAAATTTCGGCATACTGCTCCCTCTAAACAACGAAATTCTCTTCTTCGCTTCTTCGCTTCCCGTCTGATCAATCACGCTCTTATACCATGTGAAAATTTCAATACTGAAATCCTATTGCAGCAACTGGAATTTATTTTTCTAATTGTTAATTAATTTAACAATTTATTTGCTACGACAAATATCAAATAAATCAGACCACAACCTTCACAAATAAAACCGGAGAAGAAAGTAGCGCTGGAAACTAAGAAAATCCAGCACACACATAAAAATATGAGATAATTATTTTTGGACAAATATCCCCAGAAAAATCCAACTTGGGAAAACCGGTGGAACAACTGAGGGTTTTTATTATTTTGTAGCAGTGAAATCTGAGTACAATATATGGATGCCCAATTGGTAATCCAGACAGCAGGAAAATCTGGCCAAAATTATCTAAGGGAATTTCCATTCCTCCACAAGCAACCTCGACACAACTTTGCTTCAGAAACTCGTCCTCCTAGACCCCTCACACTGGCTTCTGCGCAGTGCTTGTGTAGACCCTTGGACGTCTAGCCTGGAACTGCCTCTGATGAAGTCGTTCTGCTTGTCTCTACTGAGGAAAATGATTATCCGGCCTTTTGGAAGAATTTCTAGGCCTCTGGAAGCTGAATCGATTTTTCCCCTAGCTAAATCGAATTGCCCTTAGAAGCTGAATGCGCAGTCCTCTGCGTTGCCTCACTGGGAATAACTCAACTTCTTGCTGCTGCCTCTCCGGATCTGGAAAAATTCCTCCGGATCACTGTCCTTGCCCCTCTTTATCTCTGCTTCCCTACTGAAGCTCGAACTCTTCCAATTCCGTTGGCTTTCTGGAAAATCGAACTTTCCATGGAAATCGAACTCCTCAAGTGTATCTCCATCTACCCATCGACTTCTTCTTATAATCCTCTGTTGGTCCTCCAACGACCAAGATTAAAACTTAATCAAGGGCCAAGATCATATCAGAGTCGATTCGTGTGAGTTTCTAGATAATTCTCACCTTATCTCAATTAATGCTGATTAATTAACCCCTTTCCCTAAGTTTAGACTTAGGAAATAAAAAAATGGACTAATAATCTAATTGAGGCACTTCTAGGTGGAATTTCCAGAAATGATTTATGGGTTATGGAGATCTCATGTGTTTTACCCTCTCCACAAAGTTTTGAGACTAGAACATCTCCGATGCTACAGAAGCTAACAACCTGCAGCTATTTGATATGCCTCTTTGATTCTGAACAATACTTTTTTAGTTATAGCCCCATCAGAGTTTGTCCTGTTCCTCAAAGAGTGGGATCTTTCATTTGTGAAGTTCTTCCATTAATGTATTCAAATTGGCTTTATCAAGAATTTGAGTATGACTTTCCTTATTTTTCCATCCTCTCCACGAGGTGTGCTCTACTGTTTGGTGCCAATAATGTGCTATCTTCAAGAGACATCTAGATTTTATAAGCTCTTTTATAGCAAGAAATTTCGCTTTGTCGCCAAGCTTGGGATACTGCTGCCATTAGTCCATTCGAAACAAGGCATCCTTTCCCTCTCAGACTTCCCAGATACATTGTTGTTGTACGATGCATTTATTAGTGCTAGCCAAATTCCAAATTGAAGCTCCTTGAATAGGGTTTTGAGCTCTCAATTGCTATTGCCATGATTGAGAGGGGTTGTATTTCTTGCTCTAAAGTTGCCTCCATAACTCCCGGGCACCTTGGATTCAGTTCCACCTTGGATGAAGACCAAGACCTCCTGCCATTTTGGGAAGACATAGTTTATCCCAGGCTACAAGGGCCCATTTTCATTCCCACATAGCCCCTCCCTAGAGAAAGGATCTGTAGATAATCTTGATGGATCTGCGGATTCCTTTGGGCACCAACGCAGAGAGAAGATACACTGGAAGTGCTTGCAAAATTGATTTTAACAAGACTAATCTGCCAACAAAATTTAGAGACTTGAAGGTCTTGTTAGTTTTTGTAGCATCAGATGTGTTCTAGCCTTGAAATTTTGTGGAGAGGCTAGAATACATGAGATCTCCAAAACCTATAAACTGTTTATGGAAATTCTGCCTAGAGATGACTTAATTAGATTATTAGTCAATTTTTAAATATTTCCTAAGTATAAACTTAGGGAATATGATTAATTAATCAGAATTAATTAAGTCAAGGTGTGAATGTTCTAAAGACTCACATGGATCGATTTCGGGTTAATCCTAGCCATTGATTAAGATCTAATCTTGGTCGTTGAATTCTCAACAAAGGATTATAAGAAGAAGTTGATGGGGCTTGGAGATCACACACTTGAGCAGTTACCGGGAAGTCGATTTCCAAAGTAGCAACTGTTTGTTGGCAGAGAGAGGTTCAGTCAGATCGAAGTAGTGAGAGAGGGGCAGAGAGTCGAGACAGTGAAGCCAAAGGAGGTATTCCAGCTCCGGTGAGTGCATTTGCAGAGAGGTAGAAGTGCCACAGTGAGGTTGATACAGTGGCATCGCAGTAGCCCCTAAAGGCAAATTCTTATTTGCTGGGGAGAAGTAGTGATTCAATGGCGTAAGTTGGGCAGAGGTTCTAGAGGGCAGAAGAGTCAGTCTCCCAGACAACAACTGACTAGATGGCTTGAGGAGAAGATGTTTCGAGCTAGGTGACGTTCACTGCGTAGAAGCAGTTTGGACGACTCAATTTCGAGCTGAGGTTAGTGCTCGGATTCGCCTGTGGAGTGAGGAATTTCCTCACTAGTTTTTCTTGCCAATTTTTTTCTTTAGGATTGCCAATTTGGGCATCTAGTTGTACTCAGATTATTTCACTGGTGCATAATATTAAAACCCTCAGCTGTTGCATCAGTTTTTCCAAGTTGGGTTTTTTTCCGGGGACTTTCATCCAAAAACAACTGTGTTATTTTATGTGTGTTTGCTAGCATTTTCTTCCAGCGTTTTATTTCTTCCGCAGTTTATTTGTGAAGGTTGCAGTGTATTTATTTCGATATTTGCCGTAGGAAACAATAGATAAATTGTTAAGTAGAATTAACAATTAGAAGAAATACTATTAGTTGCTACAATAGGATTTGGGTCTTCGAATTTTCACATGGTATCAGAGCGCAGATGATTAGTTGGAGAGCTCAGTAGCAAAGAAAGGAGGAGTTTCACTGTTCAATGTGGGCAGCAGTTCGAAACCCTAGAGGGCAGTGCAGTCACTTTGGCCAAGAGGTCATATATCTTGAGGAGAATCATTTTTTTCTGAGAGAGCGACAAAAGAAGTTGATTTCTCCATGTCGAGGAATTCCAGAGGCAGAGGGAGCAACTAGTATTTTCCTGCAGAGCAAATCTCTAGCTAGATGCAGTAGTTTTGCAGTAGTTTGCTAGAGCAGAACTAGCGTTGGGTGGAAGAAGAGCACACACTGAGGGAAAAGTTTCGTCAGGGAACTTGTAGTCTCAAGAAGTTCGATTTCCCTTGCAGATCAACAGTTGTTGTGAGAAGAGTTTCTCACTCCAAAAGGGAGTGCGTGTAGCTGAGTAGCAGTTGAGTAGAGGGGAAGAGGAGATTTTCGACATTTATTGTTGAGATGGCCACAACTGCGCATCAAGATCAGGACAAGTTGGATGGAGCTTCCAACTATGTTATCTGGAAGGCAAGTATCTCCTTCCTTCTAGATGAATATGATCTCATGACTTATATTGATAACGTGGTAGCAATCCCCACAAATGAAGCAATAGAAGAAGGAGATGGCGAAGGCAAAGAGGTTGATCCTTGATGGAGTTTGGGATCACGTCGTATCACACATAGCGGCCCAGGGACAACCAAAGAGATGTGGGATACTCTTTCCACGCTATACCAGGGATCTTTCGAGCAACGGAAGATTTGCTTGGAGGAGAAGCTGAGATGTACTAGGATGCAAAAAGGGGAGCGCATAGACCATTTCCTTACCATGATTTAGGAGATCCGAGATGAGCTTGCAACTGTTGGAGCAGCGCCTCAAGCCACAGAGCTAGTACGAGTAGCTCTCAACAGTGTCTCAGAAGAGTGGTAGGTATTTGTCCAAAGTATTTTGGGAGAGAAACCTTGCCAATATGGGACAAGATGTGGTTAGACTTGCAGCTGGAGGAGTTGAGACGAGACTTGATGAAGCGCTCCATCAGTGGTAGCAGCAACAGTGGATTGAAGCAGGTGAAGGAGGAGGAGAATGTGGCCCTCGCATTGAAGGGTCCCAGTCAGGGACATGGGGAGCAACGTAGGAAGAATAAGGACCTGTCGAAGGTCAAGTGCTTCAAGTGGGGTGAGCTAGGCCACTACAGTACCTAGTGTCCTCTCAGGAAGAAGGACAAGGAGGAGAAGCAGGACCAATAGGCAGCTTCTGCAAAGATCGATAGGCTGTCCTCCATGCTGGAGGAAGACTTCGCCGTTTGTAGACATCCCTCCAAGAGTGAGGTGGGGTGACTAAGTGTTGTAGCCCCAGAGGGCTATAGTTGGGCAGGATTCTTGAGGAGGTCCACCTCTTGAATCAGTACCTTGCTATGGGAGCCCACAATATTTTAGTAGTAGGATAGACCAGTGGCAGTTTATGCAGTCAGATGCCACAGTGACAGTTGCAGAGACTAGTTGCAGTCAGATCCTGGGGAGTGTAGTGCAGAGTTGGCAGTAGTGCAGAGTCAGTAGCAACGCAGAGCCTTCAGTGACAACGCAGATACTAGTAGCAGTCAGGACTCGGGTGACAGATGCATCATACTGAGCACAGTTGGTTCATTATTTCGGACGATTACTCAGTTGCAGATGTTGCTGTAAGAACTCTCCACGAAATTATCCTAAAATTTTCCACTAAATTTCAGCGTTTTGCCAGAGATACCCTTAGTGATAATTCGACCAACAGTGTACTCTCTGTTACAGCTAACATCCTTTCTATGAATAAAATCTAAGCATATATATATATATAATTCAACAGTAATACGATTTAATGAGGAGCAGCAGTGAAATTTAATCTTTAATCTTTCATAAGGAACTAGTCTATACATAGAAAAATGCCTGGAATAAAGCTGATGACTTGATGGTGGTTCTCCTTGTGATGCTGTGAACAGTTTACTGAAAACAATCAAATCCTCCCAGCCAATCTAGGAACAATCCTAGACCCAGAGGATGCCTCCTCTGCCCCCGTGCCCAGAATTCCAAGAACCCAGAGACTCCTTCCCAGACTGTTTATCTAACTCAAGCATAATTCCTTTTTCTTTTGTTCTCCCCAAAAAAAACGCCCCTTCTCCTCCATATTTCATAACTTAAATAATCTCCCTCCACTGCCTCTTACCTCCCGAGGTCTTATCCTCATTAATGTTGATATTATATGTATTTATGGTGGTGTGCTCTCCATTATCGTGGATATGAATATAACGTAAACAACCTTCCTCCACCGCCTCTTACCTCTCGAGGCCTTATCCACCTTAATGTTGATATTAAATGTTTTTATGGTGATGTGATCCATATTAATGTGGTTATGAATATAGGTATGGAGGTGGGATTATACGGTTGTCTTATTTATAGAACATGGGACTTTACATTTAAGTACTTTTAATATTAATTTTTAATATTGGCATATTCATTTTTAACTTAATGAGTTAACTTTATTATATCATTTTCTTTTATTAGTCCTTTTCATATAATTTATAATTAGGTAAACTTAATATTAATCTGAAATCTTAATATTAAGTCCCTAACTTATGTAATCTTGATATTAGTAGGTAGGTGTACTAGTGCAATGTGTGCGATATAGGCAGGTGTAGCTATCAAATGCATATATCGTACACATGCTAATATTATTTTGTGTATAACTTGGGAATGGGTCGTTACAGTTGCAGTTGCAGCAACAACAAATGAGAGGGAGTTGCAGTGTTGGTATCAGTTCAACAGCAACATAGATGCAACGCATATCAGAGTTCCGCAGTGGTTGGTGGGCAGTGGTAGCCATACATCAACAACATGACAGGAGATGGTGCAGAAGCAAAGTATTGCTACCAAAGGTGCAACAGTACTAGAAGTTTAGAACACATTCCTCGTTAAGAGGGAGTGTTAGTTTTTGTAGCATCAGATGTGTTCTAACCTTCAAATTTTGTGGAGAGGCTAGAATACATAAGATCTCCAAAACCCAGAAATCATTTTTGGAAATTCCGCCTAGAGCTAAATTAATTAGATTATTAGTCAATTTTAAAATATTTCCTAAGTATAAACTTAGGGAATATGATTAATTAATCATAATTAATTAAGTCAAGGTGTGAATATTCTAGAGACTCACATGGATCGATTTCAGGTTAACCCTAGTCATCGATTAAGATCTAATCTTGGTCCCTGAAGTCTCGACTCTCAACAGAGGATTATAAGAAGAAGTTGATGGGGCTTGGAGATCACACACTTGAGCAGTTCGATTTTACTGGGAGATCACACACTTGAGCATATGAGCAGGATGAGTGGTTCACCTTCCCCTGCAGATGCCCTAGCATACATCCTACCCATGTAGTCCAAGACTCATATGAAATACCTCTCATCTGGTCAATGAGTTGGGAAAAGTGGATAGGGACCATAGCACTACCGATGGTGTTGTGTAACCAGCTCCAAAAATAGAAGAAAAGAGATATCAACGCCTTAGAAATGAGCCACTTCGAGAGGGAAACCTCCAATACATTACATAAATGAACAATTCTTGGATGATACAAATGAACAAAAACTCCTTCTATATATAGGAGTCCATGGGGTCACAATATAATCCTAGTGGGGCCACAATGTAATCCTAGCCGACCTAACAATAATAATGTAAGGGCACACAATAACAATATGGGGGTTACAGGGGTACAATAATAACAATAAGGGGGGCTACACTAACATAATAAGGGGCTATACTATTAATATAGGGACTTAACATGCCCCTCTCCTTCAAACAAGTGTTGTCCTCAACGCTTGATTACTTCTTGATGCTTCTGTATAAAATTCTCATCCTCCCATGTGAAATATTTTACAGGAAAGCTCTTCCACTTGCTGAGATACTCTGAAATTGATTGTACTTGTCGAGTTCTTGTTTCTATGACTACTTTATAACTTCTTTCGATGTGATGTTGATCTTCCTGTTGTTTCATTAGATTCTGCACCAAAGTTGGGTTATCCTTTGAGAGTTGGAGAACTTGTTGTTGATGCTCGATGTGATCTTCCACTGCTTGAACCTTCGAATTTTCTCTTAAATATGATGTGATGGATGGTGGATGATATCCATAAAGTGCCATAAATGGGGTCATTTTTGCTGCAATATGGAAGGAAGTGTTATACCACCATTCAGCGAGAGGTAACCACTTGACCCATTGTGTTTGTTTATCAGATACAAAACAACGAAGATATCCTTCCAAACATTTATTTACTATCTCAGTTTGACCATCGGTTGAGGATGATAAGATGAGCTATGAGCTAATTGAGTACCCAAACAAGAAAATAACTCCGTCCAAAAATTTCCAGTAAAAATGGGATCTCTATCGCTCACAATAACCCTTGGGCTTCCATGTAGTTTTTGAATTCTATCCATAAATGTAGTAGCAACTATACTTGCTTTAAATGGATGAGATAATGCACAAAAGTGTGCATACTTGGTAAGTCTATCAACTACCACCATGATGACACTCTTTCCTTCAGACTTAGGTAAACCCGTGATAAAATCCATTGAAATCTCCTCCCAACGTTGACTTGGAATGGATAAAGGTTGTAGAAGTCCCGAGGTCTTAATTGTTTCCACTTTATTCTGCTGGCAAACCAAACATTCCGCCACAAACTTTTGAATATCAGATTTAAGGCCATCCCAAAAAAATTCTTTCTTCACCCTGTGGTAAGTTTTTAAAAATCCCGAGTGTCCTCCTAAGGGAGAAGTGTGCAATTCCAGAAGAATCTTTTGTTTTAGTTGGGAATTCTTGCAAAGATATAAGCGATCTTTGTACCATAAGGAATCATTTTTCCAACTAAATGTATCAGATGTACTAGGATCTTGCTGCAACTTTTGAACGAGTGTCCATACATCTTTGTCCTTCTTCCATTCATCTCTTGCTTCGGTTATCCAATCTGGTTGGATAATAGAAATGGCACAAAGCAATGCTTCCACCTTTTCATTCTTTCTTGAGAGTGCATCTGCAACAACATTAAGCTTTCCTTTTTTGTAGATTATTTCAAAGTCATAACCCAACATCTTTGTGACCCATTTTTACGGCACTCCAATACGATGCCCAGAGAGAGAGTTATTGAACTTTTACCACGATCACCTCTTTGAGATGAAATTCAGGAGCCTGAAAAAGCACTACCTTCCACAGATCATATCTCCAAAAATATTGCGAAAAAAGATTTGAAATTTTTTGACAACTTTCCTCAGGATTTCAGCTTCGCACCATACGAATTTCAAATTCTGAACCTTCGTAGAAAAAAGGTTATAGTGCAAATGCCAAGATGACCTGTTTAGGAGCCTGAAAAAATACCTAACTTCCACAGATAATATCTCCGAAAATATTGCGAACCAAGCTCTGAAATTTTTAGAAAATATTCCTCAGGATGTTAGCTTCGCACCCTAAAAATTTCAGCTTCTGAAACTTCGTAGAAAAAAAGTTATAGCGAAAATGCCACGATGACCTGTTTGGAGCAGCGAAACCCTAGAATCCAAAGCTCTGATACCAAATGTTGTGTAACCAGCTCCAAAAATAGAAGAAAAGAGATATTAACGCCTTAGAAATGAGCCACTTCTAGGGGGCAACCTCCAATACATTACATAAATGAACAATTCTTGGATGATACAAATGAACAAAAACTCCTTCTATATATAGGAGTCCATGGGGTCACAATATAATCCTAGTGGGGTCACAATGTAATCCTAGCCGACCTAACAATAATAATGTAAGGGCACAATAATAACAATATGGGGGTTACAGGGGTACAATAATAACAATAAGGGGGGCTACACTAACATAATAAGGGGCTATACTATTAATATAGGGACTTAACAGATGGACGCATCGTGTACTGCCATGCTCCCTATGTCTAGGATGCATGGTGTTCAACAACTTGATCTGGGATCAATTGAGGTTCTACCTCTGGACTGACTTTTGTCAGTGGAGAGTGGTAAGGTCTTATGACTCACTCTCGATAAATTCTTCTTCATTATTACATCATGGTTCAATAGAGCGGAGATGAGATTGCAAAGATGGTACATGACGACAGGATGACACGATGATCGATGATCGATTGGCAGGTGGAATTCTTCCTAGTTGAGAGGGAGTGTTAAAATTGGCAACTAGGGCCAAATTCCAACTTGGGACAGCTCATTTGATGGAGATGATGATTGCATTAAATTCCTCTTTTTGGGGGGACCAAAATTGATATAAAGATCATCCAATTTGGACTAGCGGAAGTGAATTTTTGAATTTATGCCCAAACATGTGCAAATTGTTCAGGTTGGTGACATCAACATGTAGGCTCACGAAGCCCAATGGACGTGACTCTTCACCCACAACGAAATGTATAAATACAAGTGACCTCTCACCTCATTTGGCATCTTCATCACTCACACACTCTCCTTCTCTCATTGGTTCGTGTTACTTTGGGCATTCTTCTCTCTCACACGTGTGGATCAAGAAGGACGAATTTCAGAAGCTGAATTATAGGGCCGAAATTACAGAGTTGACTGCAGTTTGACAGGCGTTGATCAACACTTTCTGGGCATCATTTGACTTTTATATTTTGGGGATATTTCTGTCTCAGCAGGCCGCAGCTTTTGGCACAGAAACCGAGGTTTTCTGAGCACCTATGTATGAGCAAGTAAGATTGAAACATTCAGTCAAGCAAGGGGAGTTGAGAGATTTATACAATCTTCAGAGTTTGCTTTCTAAACTACTAGGTAGTCACAGGAAAATGTTTTAGACCTTTGGAGTACGAGTTTAGAATCTAGATAACCTTGAGGTAGGTCGTAGTAAAGTTGCAAGAATGTTTAGTTCATGCCTATATGTCTATGTGTGTGTTCTAATAGATTGTACAGGGTCTCCTGTGGATTTTAGTTTTAATTCTCTCTCTCTCTCTCTCTCTATATATATATATATATATATATTCGTGTGTTGTTCAGGGTCTCCTGTGGATTTAAATAAAAAAGTTCATTTTGTTTATAAAATTTTGAATACTGATGTGCTTATTTAATAAATCAAATAAGCTGATGCCTTTTATTTAATTTGTTGGCAATCTTTTCAGTATCTTGATATGTACAAAAGATCTATCCAGGATCCAGCTGGTTTTTGGGCTGATATTGCATCTCAGTTTTATTGGAAAGCGAAATGGGGCGTAAAAGTTTACTCTGAGAATTTTGATGTGCACAAGGGACGAATAAACATTGAGGTATATGCAAATATCCAATTGAAATTTCTTTGCCTAATATTCAAAGTAGTCTTTTAGAGAAGGAAAAGTACTAACAAGTTATGGACAATTTTATAATAGTGGTTCTTAGGATTTGGCAAAATATATTAACTGCTCTTGGTTTTGACCAATTGATTCATCTTCAATTGCAACATTCTTGGTTGAAAATATCATGAGATGGAATCTAATCCTTGATAAATTCCTCGTCAGTGGTTCAAGGGTGGAATTACCAACATATGCTATAATGCTATAGACAGACATGTTGAGGCTGGAAATGGTAATAAGATTGCCGTTTATTGGGAAGGGAATGATCCTGGTTGTGATGGATGCTTAACGTATAATGAACTGCTCATGAAGGTTTGCCAGGTATAGGTTTTGAATTTTCAGCATATCCCGTTTTGTATAAGATGAATATTGCATTTAATATGTACATTGTAGATCAGTCTGATTAGATGATTTGCATATGCTGCTCAGTGTTTTCGTTTGAGAAATATTCTGTGCCACTTGTAGTTTCTGGCATCTGCTGGTGGACTATCAGATGATTTGCATATGCTGCTCAGTGTTTTTCTTCGAGAAAAATTCTGAGCCACTTGTAGTTTCTGGCATCTGCTGGTTGACTGTCAGATCCGAGGGATCTGGGAACTGTGTTGTTGGCCATTCCCTTGAGAAAATTCCGCGCCACTTGTATTTTCTGCTGGTAGACTGTCAGATCCAAGGGATCTGGGAACTGTTTTCCTGGCCATTTCATGTTCCTGATCTGCAACCCCCTTTCTCCTTCACACTAAAGTTTGTATAAAGTGAAAAAACCTACTTCTTATACAAATAGGCTATAGCAATAAACTGAAGTGTCCAGAGAAGAGGACAGCTGAAACGTCATAAATTTTTTATCCTTAAAGAGGATTAGTGGTTGCTTGCTATCAGATAACGATCCTGTGACCATTAACAGAGCTGTATCAACTTTCAAGACATATTGGCGCAAGAGTTCAGCAGCAATGAATGAATGGGGAACAAGGATGAGCAGATCATATCCCCCTTCCAGATAAAGCAAATACACAAATTGATAGTTTCTTGAAATTGTGGACTGCAGGTAACATATTGGCCATCCAAATTTTCAAGTTACTGAACAGTAACATACTTTCCTTCTTTTATTGCTTCTTGTCACTTGAGTTGAGTTCCTCCAAATACAGATAGTTTCTTGAAAATGTGGACTGCAGGCAACATATTGGCCATCCAGATTTTCAAGTATACTGAAAAGTAGCATACTTTCCTTCTTTTATTGCTTCTTGTCACTTGAGTTGAGTTCCTCCAAATACACCCTGCTCCGTTTGGCTCTTTGGGAGGCAGCCCTTAGTCACTAATCCCATGTTAACAGATGCCATGCCTGCTACCCAAAACTTAAATTTGGCCCCGTGAATCAATTGTACAATGGGAAGTCCAAAGATTACCACATACAATGCCACATCTTCTTATAGGGCCGTACATCTTTCCACTAGTTTCGAAATTCCTGTTGTTATTTCCTTTCCATAGGAAATGGCTCTTCATATTTTATAGGAGATGGTAACTGCATGTTGACAGTTGCCCTATGCCACTCTCCTAAAACATTCTGGTGCACCCTTTTCCATTTATATTCCAATTGTACCTCTCGTCCTTGATACTCAATCCATCTTCATACATATGACCACCCTTTATGATGTTCCCAGGCAATCTTAGGTTCTTTTCACCTACCTTTAGCTGTTTGTCAGCATCTTTTTGGGACTCACATATCCAACAAGGGGTTTGGGAGATGAAAAATAGTGTAGATGCAGATGAAGAGGGGTTTTAGGTAGAGTTTTTCAAACATGGTTTTAGTTCATTGGTCCACTATATTGCTAATCTATTTAACTATGGTTTCTACTTAGGGTTCCCACAGAGGTGGTCGCACTATATGATACACCTGATTGACAAATGAGGGTCCAACTTTGATCCAATTAAGTATTGGATGATCATGGTGGGTCACACATTTTCTAAGATGTATGCCACTTCTCTCTGTTGGATACCATCAAAGATTCCAGATGAGAGACATCTTTGAGCCAAGTATTAGGCAAGGTTTTGATCCCATTATTAGACCATCAACCATATCTTCACCCTCCAAGCCATCATAGAGAAGGCAAGACACCTCTCTTCAAAAATATTTTGTTGCTTTGTTGAAAAATGAAAGGGGTTTGACTTAGTTTGAAGGGGGCCTTGTTCTAGAGACTTGGAGACATTTGTATCTTGAATCTATGCTAATTTCTATTACACATCTGTTCTTGGCTACCTCCACACAATGCATGGGTTGTCAAATTTTTTCAAGAGTACTATTGGGGGGAAGCAAGGGTGTCCTCTCTAATCACGCTATTCGGGATTCCTATTTATGAGCTTTAATCCTTTGTGCATGAGCATATCCAACTTGAGGATGGTTGCCTCCACCAATTCTTGATCTCCATCCTCTTTAATAACGATGCAGTTCTCTTGGCATCCACCCTTGAGGGTCTTCAGACACAATTAAATGCCTTATCCAGATCTTGTGACCTTCGATAGCTAGCAGTCAACCTTGGGAAAACCAAAGGTATGGTATTCAATGGCTCAAAGAATGTCCTATCAGATTTCCACTTCTACTTCTAGGGTGAGTAGATCAAGGTCACCATAGCTTACACCTACTTGAGCGATCAGTTTTTAAGGCCTTGGTTTGGTTTGGTTTGAGATGAACCCTGTAGTCTTGGATCAATAAGGGTTATGGTTCCCTAGCCCTCCTTGCGCGACAATGTTTTCAACACCACTTTTAGGACATTCTGTCCAAGATGGACACTCTAGACAACATTATCAAGCTCATGATTTTATACAGCTTTGGGGGATTAGTTTGTTAGAGGAGAACTGTGTCAAGATTGAGAGCATTCAGGTTCTCATGCTTTGCTGCATCATCCAATGCAAGAGGATGGTCTCCCAACACATAATTTAGGGAGAGTTGGCAGCACATCTCTTTCGAGTTGAGGCCATTTTTGGATGGGTTTCACTTTTCCATTGGGTTTAGAGCTTTGCTTATTTGACCACTAGAAGCAATTGGTATTCCTACTTGGCATACTATTCCTTGGAGTTAATGACCTTGACATGTCCCTCCTGATAGACCCGTTGCTAGTATGCTTAGGTTATGCACCTATTACAGTCTATGGGCATTTTGATGGACAGACTTCCCTCATTCATATACTCTTTGAATGATGGACAGATTTTCTGCATTCATATACTCCTTGAATGCGCTGGGCCAACTACTGTTAACCAAGTAGGAGTTGACAACTTGACATGTCTCTCCCAATGGGCCCATTGCTAGTATGCTTAGGTTATGCACCTATTACGGTCTATGGGCATCTTGATGGACAGACTTCCCTCTTTCATTCATTCCCTTGTGCTGTTCGTTGCACCCTTTCATGGGTAAATATAAAGGCTAGGGTTTAGCCTAAGAAGTCTCAAATAGGTTACCTGAACAGACCAAACCAAGAAAAACTCAAAGGCTGCTATAAACTAGGGTTTAGGGCAGCAAGTTGCAGCAAAATTAAATTTTACAACAGAAGCAAATTCAGCCACTAAATATGTATAAAATTTACATGGAATGAGGGCTAAATTTAAGAGCAAATTAAGGATAAATTTACAACAAAATTTGATGGTTAGAATAGCATATAACAACAAATAATTTAATAAAGAATGTGTCCACGAACTGTCAATGCTGAAACAGTCAAGATGGACTAAGGGGAAGTCCAACTTGGTCTCAATGTGATCACGAACAGTAATGAAGGTAACACATGGATTGATCAAGGGCAAAGTCAGTGTTAGCACCTCGGATATAGGGACGTGGAGGTTATCAACTTACCCTTCAGAGATTTTTGGCTCCGAATCCTTTATGTTGACTTCCTCTTCCCCTGCACACATACGAGTATTGAACTCAATATAATACATAAATAGAGTGATGATTTTTAGATCTTTAAAATATGTGCTGTACTCCCAAAACCCAAGCAATACTACAACTGCATTCCATATGCTGGTGGGGCTTTCTCCACCAAGACTCTGCTACTTACGTGGAAGGAATGAACAATTTTTGTTGGCAAAATCCAATTTCTGGAGAGTATCACAAAATAAGATCACACTGAATGAATCACATAACAGTGTAACACTGAATGGTGTGAATTGAATAATGAGACCTTGTAAAACATGTTATCCTGGGGTGTGTATAAGAATTGATTTGGCCAATCTACTTCATAGACCCTAGATTTTACATTACCAAAGGAACTTATCACTCTATTGTGCTTAGGATCTATAGTGGTATGACAGTCATAATACAAACATTCCCACTACTTGCCACATAATCATTGCTATTCTATCGGAAGTGCAGGTTATAATTGACTACACAGCATGGGTAAGGGGTGAACAATAATGTGATTTGAGAAATTGATTATTAACATTATTGAGGTTTACACTTGTCATTTTTCAATTTTCCTGCAAAAGCTTTCAACTTTTTCTTCTTCTTCTTCTTTTTCTTGTTTTTAATTAAATTTTTATTTACCTTTGGCTTTGTGTTAATCTCTGAATTATGCTTTATTTTCTTTGCATATAGCTTTCAAACTATTTGAAGGATATTGGCGTCAAGAAAGGAGATGCGGTGGCAATTTATTTGCCTATGTTAGCAGAACTGCCGATAGCAATGCTTGCTTGTGCTCGTATTGGTGCTGTTCATTCGGTATTCCTTCTTCACAAGTATCAGTAATGTGGTGGTTTAATTTCTTTGTTAGTTTTAGAAAAAAAAAATTTGCTGGCCTTGACCTGTAGTGTAATGGTGCTGGTGTTGATCATTGTTTATCAGGTTGTATTTGCTGGATTTTCAGCAGAGTCCCTTGCTCAACGAATTATAGACTGCAAACCTAAAGTACTGCTAACTTGTAATGCTGTCCGCCGGGGTGCTAAAGTTATTTATCTGAAAGAAATAGTAGACGCTGCACTGGTGGAATCAGCTAAAAATGGAGTTTCTGTAGGTATGCATCTTCAGCTCTCCATTTTATTTGCACCAATACTTTTTTTGCTTGTAGATCCCTCCAATATTGAGGGTCTATCCTTGTGGTGAAATGATTTGATGAATGATGAGAACAGCTACACTGATAATCTCCAGGAACACGATGGAGGACCAATTATGCAGCACATCACTTTTGTTGATATTATATCCTAAAGCTCAGTTGACAGTTTGATTGGAAAATATCAGAGTGAGAAATGTACTAGAGTTGAACTTGAGATTCATTGCAAGGGTTCCTAGAAGGCATTCAGAGTTCATTGGGAAATGAAATACATACATACATACATATATATACATACATACATACATACATATGGTGCCCTGTGGCAGAGCTGGGGGAAGATCTGGACTCTCTGTTGCGCTGCTGCCAAGAGGAAGTAACCTGACGCTAGGGTCTATATATGTGGCAGAGCTGGGGGAAGATCTGGACTCTCTGTTGCGCTGCTGCCAAGAGGAAGTAACCTGACGCTAGGGTCTATCAGAGCTGGGGGAAGATCTGGACTCTCTGTTGCGCTGCTGCCAAGAGGAAGTAACCTGACGCTAGGGTCTATATATATTTATATAGACCCTAGCGTCAGGTTACTTCCTCTTGGCAGCAGCGCAACAGAGAGTCCAGATCTTCCACCAGCTCTGCCACAGGGCACCATTCTATTTTGAGTTTCCTTCATTCAGCCTTGAGTGTTAGGAGAGATAGATCTAGTGGATCATGTCCTAGTTCTTGATGCCTTTTTGCAACAGCCCGCACTTAGAGTCAAGGGTTTTTCATGTTTTCGCATATAGACATTATGTTTCTAATTTACTGTTTTTGTTCTTTATATTGGAGACCTTTTGGTACTCCTGCTTATATCAACTTCACTGTACTCAGCAGTCCATTGACTTACTTTTGTGATCATTTGTTGGACATTAATATATTTATCTTATCTTATCTACACTGCCACCCTTAATCTATAATTATTAGAGATTCTAGAGTGTCACCACTTGTGGGCTGGAGGGAAATATGTTTCTACCTCAGGCATTAGACAATTTACCACATTCTTACCCATAGGGTGTAATATTCCCAATTAGCAATGGCTAATTGGAATATTCGATTTTGGTCAATTTTGCCTTATGTAGTTAGATTATAAATAAAAGTGAGTAGAGGGGGACATAACTCACTCTAAAAATAAAGTGCACTCCCTAGTAGACACAACGTTGTAACTTAAGTGAGCCAAGGGGGCCAAGAGACCACGTGGAGAGGGGGGCCCACGTAGACCACATGGAGGGACTGCGCAGGCCAAGTTGAGCATGTGGCAAAGGGATGCTACGTTGGAGGAGGTGGGCCTTAGGGTTTGAGAGAGGCCAACACTATATAGAGAGGAGAGCCTCCTCATTTTTGTCATTCGATGTTTATGATATTGAGCTGGTCATTTCGACTTCTTGAGCACGCTGGTTGTTTAGCTAGTCTGCAGCACTGTTTAGTGCATCGAGTGTCTCCGTTCGGAGATCTCACCCTCAGCCCCGGGGGACTTCGAGTGCATGCTCGGGTGAGGTTGTCCCATCAGTATTTTGCAGGAGGATTGGTGTTTGGCTTTCATAGAGGAGCAGTGCATTCATAGACTGCGCAGTCCTGAGAGGGAGGACACAGTCCATTTCTTGGGAGCTTTGGAGGGGTTTCTTTCGGAGGACTTGAGCTTGGAGGTTGAGCAAGGGGCCAACCCTTGCTTGTTGGAGGATTTTGGTAGAGTTTGTGGCCGTTTTTTGGTGGTTTCCATTCAGCCTTAGCGCAGAGCCTTGGAGGATAGCGTAGATCCTCAAGGGGGTGATTTCCGGGGGTTGGTCATTTCAGAAATGCTTTCTGGGCTTTTCTGGGTTTGGTGAGTAGAGGCTGATTCCAGAGTTGCAGCTTATTCCGAATAGGGGAGCAGCCCCAAATACTCATCTTGTTCCAGCAGCAGCAGCTACACGGCAGTTTTCCAGCAGCTTGGACGCGGATCAGAGAGTAGCCATTCCATCTGCATTCTGAGAGTATTTCTTCACTTGCCTTGTGCAAGTCTAGGTGCCATCACTTTGATCACCTATTGTACTCACTTATATTTCTCAGCATAATAAAATGGCTTAGCATTCTCTCTGCATTTCTTGAGTATCTGTTACATGTTCTATATATATGCTATTGTATGCTTGCACTACTGTTATTTTTCTCCTCGAGCATTCCAGTTACTATACCACTTGGTGTGTTTTCCCCATACTCCTAGACAGAGTCTGGAAAGGGCCAGATAGCCTCCAGATCTCACCCTCTTTTCAGAGGCGAAATATCTGGTAAATGCCCTCCCAGTCCATCTCTGGTTGGAGTTTGCTTGTAATTATGAATTTATGTAATGAAGAAGACAAAGATAATAAAATTTATTTTGTAATATTTGCATCACGGGTTTCATGAGCAAGGAGTTTTTATTATAGGTCAAAGTCTTCTTCTTGATGTCTTTAGGGGTTTGTCATCTTGTCATAAAATGTATAATTTAGAGTCGTGTATATGAAGTGATGTTACACCTTTAAAGACAAATTATTGATGTAATTTGTATGCTCCAAGACCTTATCAATATGCTCCTTGAAGTCGGCTCATATTATGGTTTGCAGCGTCATTGTACACACAATCAGTTTGGACAAGTCTGAGATCGTAGTGCGAGTTTTAGTTTGTGTTTTGGTGCGAAGAAGAAAGGGAATCCAATGTAGAAAAGAAGGCTGTGTTATATCTTTGTTTGGGTATAATACATCTCGCATATTTAAGGTAGGCTGAGGGCTACCTCAGCGTAGAAAAGGGTCTCCAATACAGTGCATAAAAGGTGTATATACAATACGTAAAAGAGGTGTCTTGGCAGCGAAGAAAAGGTCATTGAAAGGATTGCTAAGGAGACTGAGATCAATTTGGAGGAGAGGCAGTGCTAGCCCCTGTCATTGATCTCACACTCTCGCATAAGTTCAATGACATACACAACAAGAAGGAAGAAGGTCCTCATAGCGTGAAGGAGAAGGCACCACAACAAGGAAAGAGATTTCGATCTAGTACGCTGAGGAGAATCTCTAGGTGATCGAGGCTAGATCAAGGAAGAAAGAATAGAAGGCTAGGGACCGAGCTTCCCTAGGGTTGGTGCAAAGCAGTGCAGAAAAGAAGTTCATCATAAGGAGCCTAGAAGAGTAGTAACAACGGTCTTGTAGTCATACTAGAGTCAAGGGTCTGTGTCATGGTTATGGTATTCGTCAATTGAAGATCTATAAGAAGAATTACTTTTGGGTTTTCCTCTCCAAGAGGGAGAGGTTTTGGCCCTGGCTCTCCTCTCCAAGAGGGAGAGGTTTTGGCCCTGGCTTGAAAGCCTAAATTTTGTGTCTTTTGTGCATTTGATGATTGACTTGATGAAGAACATAATAATGTAACGAAAGATAAGATCTAAGTGAAAGAAGTATAACGAAATCACAAGTAATTATCATGAAAGAGAAATTTTAATAAAGCCCTAATTTCTCAACATGGTATCAGAGCTAAGGTGTTGAAGACAAGAAAGGGCTATTTGGAAAGAAGACACAATTATCAAGAAATCGAGGATAAGTTTTCAAGAAGACATCGAGTCAAAGAGAGGGATCTACATTAGATCTAAGAAGGTCTTCATCCATTCAAGAAGGAGCAGTCTGCAGAGAGTTGGTGAAACCCTCAAAACCCAAGACATTACTCAAAGGATCTATACATCAAGATCCTTTCAAGAAGGAAAGCGAGATCAAGACTGAGATAATTATCCACAAGTATTCCAAAGCTATAAGTAAAGCCAAGTCAACATCATTAAGGACACCGTGCAGAAGCCATTACCATCAACAACTATTTGGTGTTGAAATCAAATCAACATTGTTGGAGACATGATCAATCCATGTTGTTGAAGCCATTCTTGATCATCATCATCATCAAGGATTAAAGGTGATCTATCTATTTTCACCACTCTTGAAGAAGCCAATCTAAGAGGGAGCTCCTACTGCTATCAACATCATCATCAACAAGGAAGCTGATAGAAGAAGAAAGCATCCACTCAAGTAAGTATCTTAATGACTTCATCTGAATTTGTCAAAATGACTTTTTTCAAGGAAAGCAACAAATTATTTGGGACTACAAACTTTCTTGCATGGAAGAAAAGGACAGATCCAAACTTGATTGAAAATGAAGTCATGGACTATATCAAAGGGCCGGTAACTAAATCTTCAAAAGAAGATAGTCAAGCACATGCCAAATACATGAAGGGAGACATTAGAGCCCAAAGGATTCTTATAAAATCTATAAAGGACTTTCTCATCCCCTATGTATCAAAACTTGAATATTCAAAAGAAATATATGACAAATTGGTGGAGCTATTCTCAGTGAGTACTGCAGGGGAAGTAATATCTCTGAGACAACAACTATACAAGTTGAAGTTGTCAAGAGATGAAGGAATTGCTTCATATTTTATGAAGATTTCTGAAGTGCGAGATCAACTGCAGGAATTGGGAGAAGTAATGTTTGATAGAGAAATGACTACAGTGGTGCTGAATGCTCTACTGGAGGGATGGGGAAACTTCACTTCAAATTGTGAAAATTTCGTCAACTCAGGAATCCTACTGCAGCAACTGATGGAAAGTCTTCTATTTGTTATTTACTTAACAAATTATTCACTGTGTTCTACAAGCAAATATCGAAATCCATTCACTATAGCCTACAAATTAATTGCGGAAGAATTACAAGTGCAGAAACAAATTTGAACAAACATAGATCACACAACCATTTTGACATAGTTATTTCTGGACTAATGTCCTCGGATAACCTAATGCGGGAAAATCGGTGCAACAAATCTGAGGGTTTATATATTATGCAGTAAATGTTTCTGAATGCAAATTGGATGCATTTCTGGCCATCCTCACAGAGAATCTATTTGACAAGAAAGCTTGTGAGATTACCTCACACCCTGACACTGGAAGTTCAACTGGCCAAAACCCTGGATGGCAAGCCCCTGACTGCCTCTGCGTCACATCTCACCTCACACCCTGACGTTGGAAGTTCAATTGGCCAAAACCCCGGATGGCAAGCCCCTGATTGCCTCTGTGTCACTCTTCATGGGGACTGCGTAGCTTCTGCGTTCTGACACTTCTGCTGGCTGGATCTGACCCTTTGGCCCTTTCTGGACTCACACCCTGACTCTCTGGCAATGGATCTCACTGATTCTCAACTGATCAACAAGCTTCCTCAAGACTGCAGCGCTGCCTTTGCGTCGCACTGCGCTGTCTCTGCGTAGCTCTGCGCTGTCATTGCATAGCTACTACGCTGCCTCTGCTGGTGCTGCTTTTTGTCTCCTCTGCTTTGTATTCTTCGGCTTAGGAAACTTTCCAACTGGATCTACTGCCCCTCTCTGCAAAAGATCTTTAGATCGATGTTTCTCTCTGAGCACTGTTCACTAAAGAAATCGATCACTTGATCTCTTTGCCAAAATGTGTTTTCCAAATGACCGTTCAAGCCAATATTATAGTCTTCTCGTTGAGACTTCAACGACCCAGATTAGATCTCTAATCAATGACTAAGATTAAATTTTGACTTGATCCATTTATTCTAGATCATTCTCACTCATATTCTATTAATTCACTTTAATCATTTTATTTTCCTGAGTTTAGACTTAGGGTCCCTTAAAAAATAATTAATAATTTCTATAAAATACAATCCGAGTGGAATTTCACCAAATGATTTATGGGTTATCTAGAATACATGTATCTAAGCATCTCCACAAAATTTGAGACTTAGAGCACATCCGATGCCACCCCAAATCAACACTCCCTCGTAGCAAGGAATGTGCTCTAAGTTCTAACAATGTGCCTTGCTGCACAATGTGATCTCGGTTTTCCTGAAGTCTAGATAGGAATGGATCACGTGTTCTCCTTTCTGCATCACGGTGGTTTGGATTTTCTCCTCCAAAAACATCTTCCGCTTCTCGGAAGACCCTTAATACAACGTTGCCAACGCATCCCACATCTCCTTGGCTGTCCCTTTGCTAGAGATGTGTGAAACAATATGATCCTTCACTCTGTCGAGGATCAACCGCTTGGCCTTTGCCATATTCTTCTTGAAGGCCCTTAATGGTGCTGCATCCACCAGTTCAGCCTGAGCACTTTCGATAAAGTGCTTGAGGTCATGCTCATCTGAAAGGAAGGAGATCCTTGCCTTCCAGATTACATAGTTGGAGGCACCCTACAACCGATCTTGGTAACGCAACCCACTGGTTGCCATATCACCCAAATGCTGTCGATCTGCTGCCTCTCACCCTCTGTGTAGTTGGCTTTACGCACTCCTGATGGAGCAAGCCACAAAGTCTGCTGCTACTGCACGAGGAATCTGAGTTTCTTGGGCAAGAAAACTCATTGAGGTTAGAAATCCCCAAAAATGTGTTTTAGCTATGCTTCCTGACGCTCTGCACCAACAATCACTGTGTTGTCAAGATAAATCCCTTGTGCGGACAGAGGCGATCTCTCTAGCCCTAGAGTGGGTCTAGCAACTTGAGATACTTTCTAATGCAATTTTTCCTCAGCTAATATTCAAAATGCGACAAGAAAGGAAATAAAGGTACTTTTTCCTGATGCTATGTTTGAACCCGTTGATGATGACCTTGATCGATGATCCTTTTAGGTTCGCTCCTTGCTACTGGTGGCACATGAATACCTGCAGATGATCAAGAGGCAACGACAAACGTAATCCAATACATAATAATCATTAAACATTAGCTATCTAGCAAATCAAGGAGTACCATAATATTTGCATAAAATATTAGACAAATATAGAAAGCAAACATCAAATGTTTTATTAATGAAGGTAAAAGAGAGAGCTTACAACCCAGGCCTTGATGTCAGAGGCCTCCCTTTGGTGAAAATCCAAGTCCTTCACTGAAGCTCTTAAGCATTCCTTCTCCTAAACAACTTAGGCGTTATCACAGTGCAAGAATTTAAAGGGAACGAGAGTTTAAACTAGCCCAACAATGACCAACCAGTAGTGGAAGGATGGGGACCAATTTATAAGAAGGGAGAAGAGGTTGGGAGCCCATGGAAGGAGGAGGAAGGTCCACTTTCTAAGGGATAAAGTTTAAACCCCCATGAATAAGATCAAATCTCTAAAATCATAGAGCTCGACTCTATCACCACCGTTTAACAACCAACTCGCCACCCTGGAACTTCTAGAGGTCGAAGCTTCTCCTCCATTTGAGGAAACACGGCCAGAAAGAGATCAACGCAGTTTTCCAAGAAATAAGGGCACTGGCAGCACTAAACCAGAACTGTCATTTTGACATTAGCGCGAGCATGAGACTGGAAAATGCGTTGACCCATAAAACTAGGGTTTTGACCAAGTTCCTTAGTAAACTTCCAAGGCAGTTTTCTTTGAGTCTTCAGGGGATGTCTTTACATATTTCTCCATGGTTGAAGCATTGCAATGGGTCTGTCACGAGACACTTCAGGATCAGGGACAGGAAGTGAGCATGGTGACAAATTACTGTGTAACAGATGCCCCCTAAAGCATGAAGGCAGAACGGGGAGTGATGGCTGAAATGCTTTATGAACCAAGGCAAAGAACTCAGATCACCGCGAGGAAACATGCCAATTCAAACATAATACAATATATGACATCTCTGGTATGAATATGCCTAATCGCATAACTTTGTACTTACTACTAGGCATTAAATAATACATGAACACATGGCATGGTCCCAACCATCCGTCTAAAGAGATCATAGAAATGGATCTGCGGTATGGATGCAGCCATCCGTATAAAAAGGATCATGTATACAATCATGAATACTCAATAACTCCCCGCAACCCGGTTCAAAATCACATGCGATCCAGGGTCTTCATCGCGATCTCAATCAACCCAATGTAAGAATCTAGCCATGAGAATAGATGTGCTGGTGTCGAACATGGTAGAAACCACCTGATTACCGATCAATAATGAAAACCGTTAATAAGCACGAGAGAAACCACCGATAATGACGATGGCCTTAAGGTACAACACAATCTACACGTGTGAATGAATGTTTTGAAGTCGAACACTTGCAGAATCATTAGATTGAATGATTTGGATTTATGCATGAATGCGATAATACACAGAAATAAGCATAAATACAAAGATGCAGCAGAAATAAAACTGCATTTCATTAAAATCAAATGACTGAAATATGCTTACAGACATAATGGAAATAAACTAACTAGGGCGTTGTTAGCTTATTGTTGTGGAGGTAAATCCCCTCTGCGGACAGAGGCGATCCCTACTAGCCCAGATCGGGTCTAGCAACAATCGTTCACGCTATAGCGCAGGTTCCTAATTGCAAATAAACCAACTAGCGATGAAGGCCTACCTGGAATCCAACGCTGTTGCTTGTAGAAGAGGTAGCGCTCCCGTTCCTTAGCCCTCGCAGATCACGATCCCCACGATCTCCGTGACAGGACACCTGCACATGCGAGAAACAAAACAAACGCAAGCGTAAAATCCAGTAGATGCAACTATATGTCAGTCAGAAAGGACATAACTCATCATCATAAACAATAACAAGAGTGGAACCATAACCAATAGTCGTTTATTATTAATCAATCAAAGGAAAATACAACCATAGTTTTGACGCTGAATTCTCCTTCGGCGGGTCGCCAGCAGAACACGTCTCGAAAGCCTGTCAAGGATGGGACAAGCCTCTCTCTTCGGATCTTGACAATAGTCTCCTTGCTTGGATTTGGCCTTAAGGGAATTATGGAGGCTCTTGCAGCATAAGGCTCTTGGGAATTTGGGAACTTGAAGACCAGCTTGCAATGGAGATGGGCAAGCTTTTATAGATGGAGGAAGGGGAGTTGGGATCCCTATAATCATGGGATTGGCCCTATCCTCAAGGAAGCTTCCATGAGAGGTGGCAAACCACTTCCTCTACATGGAAAACTGGAGCCAAACCTCCCAACTCAAGATAGATACCAGTTCATGAATTGGTTAGGATGAAACTTCCGCCATTTATTTTTAAAAAACACTCCTTAAATTGGCTGGCGCGAGTGCAACTCTGGGACAGAGCGTCAATTGGCGCGGGTACTGAACTGTCTGCCCGCGCCAATGCAAAAGGGCCATTTTTAGGGTTTTTCACAAGGAGATGTCTTCAGGGCAATGAAAGCTCTTGTTCAGAGGGATGTTATGAAAGTGTTTTCAAGTCTTGTCTCTGCTCACAGGTCACGTAATGAACCCTCCAATATGCGAGATGGGGATTGCAGGGGCGGTGACAAATTACTGTGTAACACTTATCTCTGAGAAGAGATGTGGCGGCTACTAGCCTCTCAACTCTGTTACAATGAGGCTTGAAGTCCTATTTATTGTTGAGAAACAATGGAAAACCCTGAACATCCAAAAACCTAACCCTAGGAGATGAAGTGCCAAAACTATGGGCCCTGTTTGGGTAAATTGGTACATCAACTTTCTGGGGACGTAACTTTGGCATATAATCTCTGTTTGACATTCTCAATACCTCGTTAGAAATAATAAATATCTATCTGAGGACTACAACTTTTGACGTGAACAACCTTGAAGGAATTTCCATGTTGCTCCCGGTTTTCCCATAAAACGTCGTTTAGGGCCTCAAAACGGCTTTGGAAGTTCAGGACCTGAGAAACTGCTAAAAATAGTAAGTTGTGCTAAAACTGAAAGAATCAATGGTGGGGGTCCAAATGGAATAGATGGGTGGCCACCAATATTCACCTGGATCATTCCTCTCCCCTTAGGAAGCAATGGTCCCCATTGCGTTGAGTTCCTCCATGAGATTAGACAAATTCTGCTAAACTTGGTATTGAATTTGTCGAAGATGTCATGGACCTGCTGGCGAACGTGCTGGATGCGTTCAATAAATTTGGTTGCTTTATCAGCCTCAAACAGTTCATGTGTGGATTCTGTCTGTGTGGTTGCATGAGGTATGGCAACATCAAGCGGTGGCGCGCCTAGGGTCAGATCAATGGAGTGCTTGACCTAACAGTGTAGCGGAACCTCTGTGGGTGAGGAGAAAATGTCCTCGTATTCCTCCACGACTTTGTCCATCTGCTCTTGCCATGCAGGGGAGCCCTGTTTCAACGCTGTGGCCATAATCTTCTTCTTTCTATGTGGGCGAATTGTAATGAAAATAAATTTCCTGGATTGGGAAGCAATCTTATTACATTGTTTTGCAGTAGACAAAGAGATGGCAGGAGGTGGTACTACCTCCGGTATCCTGTACAATTTATTTCCCAAAGTAATAACAACAGAACAAGGCCTAGACTCATACACAGCGTGTCGCTTCCACAAGTATGGCTTGCCCAATAATACATCAGATACATCAAGAGGAGCAACATCACACAGTACTTCATCCGTGAATGGCTTGATGCTATATGGAAGGTGACACTGCTGGCGGACATAGAGATCTCTTCCTTGGTGAATCCACCCAATGGTATACGGCTGTGGGTGTGCTATGTTTGGTAGGCCGAGCTGCTTCACGACCTCTGCTAAAATGATGTTCTTTTGGCTTATGCTATCGACAAGGAATTGCAGTGGAGAACCCTTCACCCACATCTGCGAATGGAAGAGGCGCTTCCCCTCCTCTGGATCCTCAGGATCCTCCCTCTGGAGCTTGGTGGTGGCAACAATGGCACTGGGATCCGCATCAATGATCTGCTTCCCTTTGTCATCACCCTTTTCTGGTTCTGCCTCAGGATCAGAACATGCATCTGATTTGGGTGCCTTCAGTTTGGCCACCAACGACTGTTTGGCTCGACACTTGTTTGTGCTGTGAGTGGGGCTGTTATGAAATTTAGACCACTTCCCCGTGTCTTTCTTTGGATTTGTGGTGTTGTTCTGAGTCACCCTGCTTTGGCGTTGCCTCTTGTTTTGCGGTTTGGGGGCGCCTTTCCCTGGCTTCGGATTCGCGGATCCAAAGTCTCGCTTCTTTTGCTTAAATTTTTGCTCAATCTTGGCGGCATAGCGATTGCCGTGCCAAGCGAGGTAATGTTGAGGAACTCCATTTCCTCCTGAATGTATCTGTGCAAACAACTGCGGTACTTGAGCACCAAATGTCTCTCTGAATCTTTAATACCCAGCTTTGTGTGCAGGGTATGGAACAAATTTGTCAATTCGTGCACATCTTGATCCCTTTGCTGCCGCAACGTGTTCCATTGGATGTATTTGTCCTCATAGCTCCCCAGGGGGTAATTTTGTTCCTTGATGCCGTCTTGGAACAAATTCCAAGTGGGTGCGACTGAGAACAGAGAGGGTTTGAAAAATAATATTTTCTTGGTCGGAGAAATCATGGACCGAGAAATATGCTTTGAGCGAATTCAACCATCTATCTACGACGTTTGCATCTATCTGGCCTTCAAATACAAGAATGTCAAAGTTCACTTGTACCTTGAAAGGAGTGGCACCTCCAGAGTGGTTGCTGGATGTAGATGCGCCGCCGGTGGGCAGTCGTTGAAGGATCTTGGCAAAGTTATCCATCATTGCGTTCCTCTGTTTCTCGAGGGCCTCTTCGAGCAATATTTTGATAGGATCTCTTGCTCCCTCGTCTTTCTTTTCTTCCGCCATGGGAGGTCGTTGGGGTTTGCGAGGCTGATCTTACAAGGGTTCAACCAGATCGAGCCCTAACCCCTTATACCCTGACCTCGTTGGGGACATGCAAAGAAAAATAGAGAAAGAGCAGACTGCTCTGATACCACTAATCCAGATTTATGCAGGAACGCAATAATACACGTAAATAAACATAAATACAAAGATGCAGCGGAAATAAAACTTTATTTCATTAAAATCAAATGACTGAATTATGCTTACAAACATAATGGAAATAAACTAGCTAGGGCCATGGTAGCTTATCTCTGAGAAGAGATGTGGCGGCTATCGGTCTCTCAACTCTATTACAATGAGGTTTGAAGGCCTATTTATTGTTGAGAAATAATGGAAAACCCTAAGCATCCAAAAACCTAACCCTAGGAGATGAAGTGCCAAAACTGTGGGCCCCATTTGGGTAAATTGGTACATCAACTTCCCGGGGACGTAACTTTGGCATATGATCTTTGTTTGACGCGCTCAATACCTCATTAGAAAGATCTATCCGAGGACTACAACTTTTGAAGTGAGCAACATTGAAGGAAGGAACTTCCATGTTGCTCTTAGTTTTCCCAAAATACATCGTTTAGGGCCTCAAAATGGCTCCAAAAGTTCAGAGCCCGAAAAATTGCTAAAAATAGTAGGTTGTGCTGAAACAGAAAAACTGAAAGAGCCGATGGTGGGGGTCCAAATGGAATAGGTGGGTTGCCACCAATATCCACCTGGATCATCGAAGGCCAATGATGTGAACTTGTCGTCGAGCACGAAGAACTCGCCATTGAGGCATGCAAGCTCCAAGGTATTGGAAAGAAGTTTCTAAATCACCTTCTTGGATAATGAGATGAAGTTGACAGGTTGTGATTCATCGAAGGAGGGCCATAATGACTCCCACATCATCGACACGAAACAACAGATATTTCAAGATGATAGGAGTGATTTTGGATTATAACAGAGGAGGTCAGCTAAGCAAAGGATGTTTCACAAGAAGGACTTCCATTAAACATATTGGCGGCATGACTCTAGAGTGTGGTTGCATTTGACTCAAATGGGATCAGAGGTCATGGTGACAAAAATGGTGATTGAATAGGAGGCAAATGGATTTTCCAAACCCACAGAGGCAAAGTGATGAATGAAGGATATCCCCAACCCGACATGAACTGCAAATGAGTGTCATGTTCAAGAGCGACAGGCTGCCCAAAATACACATACAATGTTCACTTTCAATTTTCCCCTGTTATTGCTAATGAGTACCTCTTTATTTTTGATAGCCAGCTTGAAGAGGATAACATATGCTGAGTGTATAAGTTCATTCTTCGAATGAATCCATCTTAGTAATTTTAAAGAGCCCTAGGAAGGAGGAACTGGGTCTCGTCATGGTGACAAGTCTTCCGCCATTTAACCTTTAATGAGTCCAACGAATGGGTAACTCGTTAACTTTTCATGTTTAAGGAGTTTGAAAAAAAACGAAAAGAAAAATCCATCATGCCCCTTTTTGTAAATCGTCTCTCGAATCCGAAAAGGTAGAAAACAATACCCGAGAGAACCTCTTGACCATGCTCGATCAAGGTATTCCTTTTTCGTAAATAGTGAATCTCAGCCCAAAAAAGGGGTAAATGTATACTGAGACTACGTCAATTCATTTACTTTAACGAGTTCGAAATGACAAGTACTCGACAATCTTTTCATTATTCGATAGTCAGAAAAGCGCTGAAAGTTGACTCTAGGGGGGTTCCTTTTTTGTTTATTTTTTACCGAGTCTGAAAAAGAGATAAAATAAAACTCTTTTGCATCAGAAATAATCACCAATAGTGTAGAGGTCTTGTTACTGAACAAAAAATGACAAACATCACTGATATCGAGGAAAAATAATAAAATAATGGCGAAAATATTTAAAAAAATCTATAAATAGACAAAAAGTAAATTCATTTTCACCTTTCTATTTTGAGTATATTGGAGAAGGGCATTTTACCCATTTTCCCTCCGAACTTCAGATCAGTGGTGCAGCCGATCCAGAACATCATCCAGTGATCCGTTAGTGCCAGGTAAGAGCTCAAACTCTCCTCTTTATTTTAATTCCATTCTTTAGGTGTTTAGCTCTAGAAATTTAGAGATGGGGGGAGGATTTCAAACCTCAAAATCGCCCGCGGCCAGCATGGGACTCGCGTTGGTCGCATTTAGCCCATTAAAGCAGCGCGCCGCTAGCGCCGAATTAATTCAGACAGTCGCGCTGGCCGCAGGGAAGATTTTGAAATGAGAAATCCACCCATTTCCAATGGTTGATTTCAAAAATTACTCCGCTGAAAGCTCCTAAAATGTCATTTGAACATGTTTTGCAAGTGATTTCAACGGAAATGGTGATCGAATGGAAAGAAAGAGGTCACGAGGTGGAAGACCAGTATGCTTATTCAGAGACACTGTCTTGGGGCTAGGAGGACTGAGAGCAGGAAGATAGAGATATCCTCTATTAGAGTTCTTCCCTTGCTCACAATCCTACATGGCATGACTCGAGTGGCTGGAGCCTAGGCGTTGCATGAGGCAACAAAATCCCAATTCCGCTATGCGGTGGACTGTCTGGCCCGTACTATGTTCAACTGGTGCGAGGGGTTATTGGCCAACATGAAAAGCCAATTGACCAAGTGCATCTTGGTTACCTTTTTCTTGGAGAGAGTACCTTTGTTTCAATATCAGTGGTTGGAGATCCATGATCTAGCCCCGAGAGACCCGAGGCTGATGAGGTGGTGTGAGATCATGCCCCGTCAGGGCGGGGGCTAGCATATGCATTTCCCGACATCATTTTTCAAATGGTTGTGTCGTCAACTCATCATGGTTGAGGACTATGCATACGCTGGCATCAACTTCAGGGGAGATCCAAAACTACCCATCCCGCCAGCCACACAGTGGACTGATGCAGGTAAAAATGGTTTTTAAGATTTTTTACTTTTTGAATGTTTTTTTCATGTATTTGAGATCTAAACTTATGATGCTTTTATAGATGTGAGTCCTCAGAGACCACCAGGCATGTCACTGATCGCGAGGAGGGTAGCTCGCCCGGTAGAGGATGTTCCTTATGAGGAGGGAGCAGATCCATTAGCCGAGATAGAGTGGAACTTGGTAGGCCTCACGAGAGGCATCTTAGAGTATGCTACCTTTAATGATATTCCTCTTTGCTTTCAGAGGCATACAGTCGGTGTTCCAGGCAGACTGCGTCGCTTACTCTGGCGAGTGATCCGAGTGGTGACCTATTATCACGAGCACCATGTGGGTGGATAACAACCCTTTGTTTACATTTTTGTACTGATGTAGGCTCAAAGAGCCATTTTTGTCACATAACACATATTTTTGAGATTTTGATGTAACACACTTGACAGCATGTTCCTATAGCTACTTGTGTATCATAATGATGTATTGGTTTTTACATGTTGCGCAAATGTCTATCTAATACATGATTTGCTAATGTATCTGTTAATGTGTTTAAGCGTCTTAGAATATGTTGATATGTAATAGAATCAAAATGTCTTTCCAACAATCGAACACACAAATACATACGCAAAATTTGAGGGTTTTGCACAGAATAATGGCCATTTAAGTGTAACACAACGATTGTGAGTCTAATTTAACAACCAAATCTCTAATCTTGAGATCAATTGCATCTGATAATAGCTCGATAACCGCACTATATTCGGCAATATTGTTAGTTGTTTGACCCAAACAAATACTTTGTAAATCAATTAACTTGCCATCAGGGGCAAAGAGTGCCCATGCTGCGGAAGACAGGTTCCGTGTGCTATTGCAAGCGCCATCAACAAAACTGACGTAATGATTTGATGACATCTGCAAACCAAGTGGACTGTGGAACACAAGGTGACCAAAGGAAACATGTCTGCAAAGCAAACAATCACACCAAAAATCCAATCAAAGCACACTAATGTACAAAGTATCACACTCATGATCAAGCGTAATACTTTTTCAGATAGAGCCCATTTCGGGGCTCAGCCAATTGGTTGCCTTCATAATTTGCCCGCTCATATGCTCCTCTTTCCAATACTCGTTGAATGATATAAGGCCCCTGCCACATTGGCTCGAGCTTCTCGACTCCCAATTTGTCGTTGGCCTGGTCATAAAGCAGGATCAAGTCACCTTCAGAGAAAACGCGAGGGTTGACGGATTTGTCATATTGAGCCTTAACTAGTCTTTTTGGTGCTTCAATGACTAAAGCAGCAAGTCTTCGGGTCTCATCAAGACGCTCAAGGTAAAGCAAACGTTCCTCTTCTGGTGAAGTACAAAGAAGTAGTTCGACGAATAGCTTCAGAGAAGTAATTTCACACTCGATCTGGAGTGTGGCCTCTAGACCATACACCAATTGGAAAGGTGTGAATCCAATGGAAATCATAGCGGAAGTTCGGTAAGCCCACAGAGCTAAGAAGAGCATGAGATGTCAATCTCGTTGGTGTTTCTCAATGGTTCATTGAAGCATGGTCACCAAAACTTTGTTAACAGCTTCAACATGACCATTGGCCCGTGGATAATAAGGAGTGGATCTATCGTGATGTAACCCCAATTGAGCAGTGAGCTCTGTCATCATATGATTTCGAAAATGAGAGCCATGATCAGTGACAATCGCATTCGGGACACCGAATCGAGCTATGACATGATTAAATAGGAATTGCGCCGCAGTTAGACCTTCATTATCGTATGTAGGCATTGCTTTGGCCCATTTAATGAAATAATCGACGACAACAATAATATAATTATGCCCCCCGACCGAGCGAGGGTTACATGTCATGAAATCTATGCCCCATTTCGCAAATGGTCCGCAATCACAACTAGGTGCAAGGATGAGTGCGGGGTGTGTTCTTTCTGAGAGTAGATTTGGTAGTCATGGCATTTTCGGACTACAACAATGCAATCTTTAAAGATAGACGACCAAAAATATCTCGCGTGAAGGATTTTTTGGGCCGTAGCGTAACCGGACATGTGACCACCATAGGCCCCGGAGTGGTAGTAATTGAGAACTTTCTCAGCTTCCTCGAGAGTTAAACATTGATGGAGGACGGAGTCAGTACCAATGCGATATAAAGTGTCTCCAATGATACGGTAAGGTTGGGACTGGTAACGAATCCACCGTTGCTTAGAGTGTGATAGCTCTGGCCGAAAAGTTTGGGTCTGGAGATAAACAATGATGTCTCCATACCATGGATCAAGAGTATTGATGAGAAAGAGTGATTCATCTGGAATCAACTCTTCAAGAGGAGTGGGATCAAACGCGGTGGGAAGATCGCAAATCAACTCGACAAAGACAAGGGATTTCTTAGACTTAGTAGCCGTGAATTCTAAGTCGAACTCTTGAAGGATGACAATCCATTTTGAGTACTTGCCCTCAAGCAACTGACGCGTGAGAATGTAAGTCATTGGGTTACAATCAGAAATCACCAAAGTTTTACGTAGGAGAATGTAATGATGAAAACGCTAAACAACATGGACAACAACCAGCGCGAATTTCTCTACATGAGCATAGCGGGTCTCAGCATCAAAGAGATTGTGGCTCAAGTAGTAGACTACATGCTCTTGACCATTCTCATTGTCCTGAACCAACACCATACCGATAGTGCTGTCTACGATGGCCAAATACAAGAAGTAATCGCGGTGATAATTGGGAGGATGTAGTAGAGGAGCACTGATGAGGGCTCGTTTCAAAAGCATCGAAAGAGCTTTGGGCAATTTTGTCCCAAATGAATGGGATTCCCTTTTTCAATAAGTGAGTAAAACCTTTGGCAAGCTCAGCATAATTCAGTACGAAGCGACAAAGGAAATTGGCTTTCCCTTGCAAGCTTTGCAGTTGATGAACAAAAGAGAGAGGAGGCAAATTGATGATTGCCTCTACTTTAAGAGGATCGATGTGAATGCCTTCTTTGGACACCACAAAACCGAAGAGTCAACCGGATTCGACGCAGAAGACACACTTATGAGGGTTCAACTGGATATTATATTGTCAACAACAAAGAAAGATGGCTTTGAGGTGTTTCGGGTGATCTTGGCGTTTTGCGGAATGAGCAGGAAGGTCGTCAAGGTATGGTTGAACTATGTTCTTGATGTCATGAAAAGCATACGACATAGCTCGCTGGAAGGTGGCCCCGACATTCTTGAAGTCAAAAGGGAGCTTTTTGTAGGCAAAGGTTCCTTATGGACAGATAAACGTGGTTTTGTGCTAATCAACTGGAGCAATGTTGATTTGGTTATAGCCAGAAAAACTGTCCATAAAGGAAAAAATCTCACTCCCAGCACACTCATCAATGGTTTGGTCGATAAAGGGAGTGGGGTAATTATCCTTAGGACACGCTCGATTGATATTGCGGTAATCAACGCAAACCTAGATTGTCCCTTGTTTCTTAATAATGGGAACAATATTGGAGACCTAATCTGTCAATGGTATGGGATAGATAAAACCGGCTTTGAGAAGTTTTTCAACTTCACCCTTTATGGCAATAGCCTTTCTTGGGTGCACAGGATGAAGCCGTTGGCGAACTAGCTTCGAGTCCGGATAGGTAGGGATTTCGTCCACGACAATACTCAGATCAATGCCAGGCATCTCTCGTATGACCACGCGAAGACATCGCGAAATTCCTGGAAAAGCTCGGTGTAGATCTTGATCTCATTAGAAGAACAAGATGCACCAATGTGAACATTCTCGACAATCCCGAGTTTGACAGAGATGTTGATCATAATGGTTGGAGTAAGATTTCCCATGTTCCCTTCAGACAACACTTCATCAATCAAGATGGGATTTTGAATGGGGTAATTATCCTTAGGACACGCTCATGTGATATCACGGTAATCAACGCAAACCTAGATGGTCCGTTGTTTCTTAATAACGGGAACAATATGGGAGACCCAATCTGTCAATGGTATGGATAATGGGATAGATAAAACCGACTTTGAGAAGTTTTTCAACTTCACCCTTTATGGCAACAGCCTTTCTTGGGTGCACAGGACGAAGCCATTGGCGAATGAGCTTCGAGTTCGGATAGGTAGGGATTTCGTGCACGACAATACTCGGACCAATTCCAGGCATCTCTTCGTATGACCACGCGAAGACATCGCGAAATTCCTGGAAAAGCTCGGTGTAGATCTTGATCTCGTCAAGAGAACAAGATGCACCAATGTGAGCATTCTCGACAATCCTGGGTTTGACAGAGATGTCGATCAGAATGGTTGGAGTAATATTTCCCATGTTCCCTTCAGACAACACTTCATGAATCAAGATGGGATTCTGAAATGGGTTAGCTGGTTCAGATGAAGCATGGGATTCCAGACAGGCGGAGATGTCACCTAAGGTTGGGAGAAATGAGGAACGATGATGTCCATCATCCCATGGGGTTTCTTCAAGAGACATTACCTCCACGATACTTTCGTCGGTGGGAAAAGTCTCATTCAAGGGATCATCGGATTCCCAAGAACCAAACCGGGGAGATTGCGCGTAAGTATCCGGAGAAGAAACCAATCGGTAGTTGGTTTCGGATGTAGCCTTAGAAGCCATAAGAATACTCTGATACATTTGTTCAGCAGGGCTCAAAGGCATAACGTCACCAAAGCTTTCAAGATGGTCGGGACTGGGAACAATCCATAGATCGTGAGCAGATGAGATCATATTGATAGTGGCGACATTCAGAGGTGGGAGTGGAAAAATTCCCATAAGGGATGAGTCTTTGAATATACCCAGCCTGATGTTCTCATAGGGGGTAGTGGTATTCCCGACATATGGAATGTTTCCTGTTGAAGAATCAAAGGAAAATAAAGCTAACTTATCAACAATCACGATTTTTCCTTGATGAGGAAAGTGGAGGACACGAAAAAGGGTGGAGATCACACAAACCATGGCATGAGTCCAATTGCATCCAAGGAGGTTATAATTCAAGTTGGCGTCGACCACCTCAACTTCTAAATTTACCGTCTTTCCCTCCAATAGGATGGGCAAAGATTTGAGAATACCATACGGCCGAGAACCTCTACCGTCGAAAGCTTCCAAAGTGTTTGAGGACTAGCTAAATGGAGGAGAGCCGATGGATTTCCAACAAGCGATAGACATGATGCTGGTCGAAGCGCCTTCATCAACAACAGTCCTATGAATTGTTTTCCCCATCACAATAACTTGAATCAGAAAAGCTACCTGAGATGGGAGGCGAGGAACGAAGTTCTCAAGATCGAAGGTAATAAGATTGGAATCTACTAGATCAATCGCTCCAATAGCAGACAATAGTGCCTTCTGTTGTGATGGACACGACTGAAGGACTTCCAAAAGCAACATCGCCGAAGGCACTTGAGCTAGATCCTCTACAATATTGTAGTGTTGTGCAACTCTCGCATTAAGATTATAAGACGATATCCAAAGAACACCTTTCAGAGGTGGTCGGACAATGGACTCACTACTAGGTCTCTCGATCTGGAGAGAACCAGAACTAGGTGTGGAAGAGGAAGGATGATCTGTGACTTTCGGTTCCATAGGAGTTTTGGATGGATTGTGGTGGTCTTTCTATCTCGTGGTAATAGAGATAGGTTCTGTGCCAGCCATGTAAACTTGAGAGTTTCCAGATGATTGGGGTTGATCTACCATTTGTGTCTGCTGAGAAGGGAAAGGCTCTTTCAAGATAGCTGGGGTCTCGGGGGCGCCCTTCAGGAGATGGGCAACTTCGGCACGCCGAGGACAATCCTTGGTGTAATCATCATCACATATTAAACAAGGATATTTATGCTTGCGTGTTGAAGAATCGTCAACAGATGACCTTTTCAGATCCTATTTAGGGTTGTCTGATTTGGATTTGCCTTTACCCTTTTTCTTTCCTTTCGAGGATTTGTCTATTGCGGTAGATTGGACAACATTTACCTCAGAGGTTTTACTAGGATTCTTCTGGTTACTAGAAGGAGTGGAGGGTGCAATGATAGTAGTGGACTTAGACTTCGAGGAAGCCTTGGGTGCACTACTATCAGCATGTGCCACTGCCCCAATAACGCCATCAACCGGAGGCGTAGCAGGAGACTGAGATGATGTCAGATTAGTTGAAGGCTGCGACGCGTTAGGCAGGAGCTCGTATAGAGTTCCAGATTGGGAATAAACCAAATCAAGGTATTGAGCTCTGGCAATGACTTCCTCTTCCGTGACACATCCACCCATGGCAAGATCTTTAGCAATCCTTGGAACGAATGATTTCATAAACCATTCAGTCAACAACTGATCGGGGATCTCGACTTTTATGAGGCGACGACGACGCTGCCATTCGTGAATGTATTCCGAAATGTGAGTAGCACTTCAATGAGGTGAGGAGGTGGGTGCTGGTTTCATACCGGACATGTAACTGGAAGTGAGTAATGAAAGCCATAACCAAGGAGTTGAAATCAAAGAAAACACCTCGAGGGAGCTCAATAAACCACTTAGCCGTAGCACCGGTTAGAGTGCGCTGGAAAAGACGAAGACGAATTGAATCGTCAACCCAAGAGTTAGAAGAGCACCACATGTGGTACGTCATAACATGGGTTTGGGAGTCTTCCCCAGACTTGCCTTCAAATTTAGGACAATCTCCCGGGATTTTGGTCGGAATTGGCGGTCATTGAAACTGATGTTGGATGGGCTCATTTGTAAGCTTTGACACATTCGGCAGTTCCAACGTTGCCAAAAATGGCAGGGGAGGATGATGAGGAGAAAAAGGTCGGAGGTTCTGTAGAAATTTCTATTTTCCCACCCCGGTTTTTAGTTTCACCTTATTTCTCCAAATAGTTAAATGCCCTTTCCCATAGCTTTACATTCAACAAGCTGGAAAATAAATATTTTCTGAAAACACAAATTTTGGAAAATTTTCACAGTGCCGGAAATTGCAGAAATAAAAATCAGTGGACTAAAACAGCCACACAACATTTTAACACAGTGATTTTTGGTCAACATGACCCTGGAAAAACCCCCAACAACTCTTGGGGAAAACCAGTTCGAAAGCTTCTCTTTATTTTCTGAATATTGCTTTTACAGTGATGCAGAAATTTACACAGCAAAAAAAATTACAGCAACTTCGAAACAGAACTTATCTCGAAAACCGTGCCAAACTCCACCTCGGTTTCCGTGCCCACAAAACAAAAAAATATAGTAGAAATCACAGCCTTCAAAACTGTACGAATAGCCTCGAAAACAGTGCCGGAATGGCTGTACGGCTTCCCTCAAAATCTGCAATTTTCTCTCCTTGAAATTCGTGCCCACTTGCCTCGAACTTCGTGCTTTGCCCTGCTGTACGGATTTGCCGAAAGTTAGTGCTGCTGCCCTCCTTCTTCTCACTGCTCAGAAAATTCTCTTCAGCTTTCTCCTTCTCCTTCTCTCAATCTGCTCATGAAAAATTAATGAATGAATGACTTTTTCTCTCATTTTCCTCCTCTAACAGAACTCTAAGTGACTTTTGGGTTATCCCCAAATCCAATGGCTGAAATAACTTTAGATCTAGGGCTGAGATTAAATGCTCTTTTAAATCTCACTTTCTATTTTTTAATTCACCCCACTTTAATAAAGACCCATTTAGTCATTTATTTCCAAAGTCACTTTTCCTTTCTAATTTTATGTTAACTTTATTAAAGTCGTTTTAAAATTAGACTTTCGTAACTTTTTCACTTAAAGTCACTTTTAAATTAGGTTTTACTTTATAACTTTATAAAGCCACTTTAGGAGAAAAATTAAATTATTTTGGACACTTTTCCCTAGTCCAAAGATCAAAGCCTTAGGGAACCACCTGTCCTCCGGTAACCAAATGTCAACAGGTTCCTACCTGGTTGATACAGATTCTTCTCCTAATAGAGCAAATTTTGTCCTGGATACACATACTGCCCTCATTGTTGGTAAGGACCTTGCTGCAGCTGCTGCTGAATGTAGGGACCTTGCTGGGGTTGTTGATACGACCCCTGCTGGATTTGGGGTTGCAGACCTTGCTGGATATAGGGTCCAGGGTGAGGTCCTTGCTGAACATGAGGTCCAGCCTGTGGTCCCTACTGAACATGGGGTCCTTGTTAAACATAGGGTCCAGCCTGAGGTCCCAATTGGGCCTGCTGGTACCGAGGAATCTGTTGATATTGAGCACCAGGCTGAGGCCCAGGTTGGGGTTGCTGGTACTGACCTTGAGGAAGCGGCTGGTACTGAGTACCAGGTTGATTGGGGTGAGGATCAGGTTGACCCAGGGGGAGATTCTGACCAGTTTGGGTGTTAGGACCAAACTGAGGGTTAGTCGCAAGAGCACCTGCGGGAAGCTAGGGCTGTTGGACGTACTGCTGATAGGCGTTTGGTTGAGGAACATACTGATACTGTACATTTGGCTGTTAAACATATTGATCAGGGATGTTGGGTTGCTGAACATACCAATATGGTACGTTCGATTGTTGGAGAGGCTGCCGAACCTGAGAATACTGAATGTGTGGCTGTTGATAGACAAATGCGGTTGAAGTAGGTTGATCACTCAAAGGAATGGTTCCTACGACAGTGTTCGTCAGTTGTGAAAACAATGTCCCACTTAGACTAGCATTAGGCTGTCTCGCCCTCGGGACAACTCTAGAGTTCAGTGGCCCTCCACTCGAGAGGGGAGGTACATAAAGAGGATTAGACTGCTCCCTAGGCACAGACGAAACCATAGAGTGTCCACTCGAATGTGGAACCGCAGTAATTGTAGATGGCGAGAATCCTATCGAAACAGTCATCTGACCAATAGTGATTGTAGGTCGAACAATAGGTTGAGACGTGGTAGCCACATTGGAAATGAATGGTCTGGAAGATGGGGGATGCCTATAGACCAAATGGGATCCAGAAATAAAGATGTGGCGTCGGAAGCTCCTGAAACAAGGCTTCCCAAAGAGGTATACCCTTGTGGAAGTAGAGATGCAACCTAACTAAAGGGTATTTCGGTTCCACTGCCTGAATCTTGAGGTGTGGGGCTGAAAAGTTCGCCTTGAGAGGGAAACACAGATGAAGCGGCTTCCGGAATGTAGGTGCCAGTGGTTTCCTCTAGAGTACTTTGAGGAGCAGTCACAAATGGGACATCATCAGCATATGGATGCCGTTTCGTCGGGAAATAACTGACGCATAGTAGAGCGAGACACTACTGGAGAAGCAGGAATGGGAACGCCGGGTTGATCAAAAGGACTATAAGCCTGTTGAGGTGAGACCATAATCGGATGAAAGAGCGGATTCTCAGGAAAGATCATAAACTGTGCAGACGGTTCTGGGCTTTCCTTCTCAGAGTCTTCCGATGTCGTCCAAGGAGAATCGTCAGGCGGTGGTCGAGATGAAATGGGTTGTATACTTATGACAATCCCTAGTTCGACACCTTGAGCTTCAAGGGGTCCAACTGGAAACTGGGGGACCTCAAGAGGACGCTCTTGAGATCCTTCAGAGGAGGGACGATGTGAATCCGACGATTCAGCCACAATGACCTTTCAAGACAAGATCAAGGAAGGAAGAGGTGAAAATATTAAAATCCGCAATTTACCAAGCAATGATGAGGCTAGAGAACTGCACAGGTAAGATGTTTTCGTGGGTAGTTATTTTTAGAATTAAATAAAAAATAAATAAAAAAGGGTGTACCAGGCATGAAGGTTTACCAAGTATTCGTGAACTATAATATACACCTTGGTGATAAATGATAGAAAAAATGACCAAGGACATCACGTACTACAGCCGATCTTCCCAAACGCTGTGTTCGGTGTATCACGTTTACAAGGTGCCTGACTCGGTTACCTATGGTAGGCTTGCAACCTAATGGTGTCTCCCCAAATATACGCGACGGTACGTGGGAGTCCAGTGCGTAGTAGTGATGTCTAATGCGTAACTGTTTGATAAGAGCGCCCCAAATATACTTATCATACATCAATATACTTCCATACGTGGGACGGGATATCACCCCTGGGTCGTAACGCAGATTGTTAGTGACAACTCCTACGTTTTACGACGCCGAAACACGTCTCTAGCCTAGACCTTTAAATGTTCTCGTTAGTTCCAAATGTTCCTTAAGGTAAATTGGGTAAATTTTAATGTTGATCTTGAGTTAAGTTTCAGTTTTTGGCTGAAAATCGATGTCACACGAATCCTACAATGCAGGCTAAATGCCAAAAGAAAATCTTTCCATTTCAATGAAGTCTAAACTATTGAGGGAAGAGATACAAACAAAAGTGCAATCAGTGCAGCAAACAACGATGCCCCCCAAACCAGTTCAAAACTATGAAATGCAATTCTTTCAAATCGAATTCACTTTCCCCAAAATGCAACTTATTGAAAAAATGAAAACATTTCTCTTTTCCACTGAGATGCATAAAATGAAACTTTTTTTTACTTTTTTCTTCGAAATCCAATCAAAAGTAAAATGAACGAAACGAATGAAGAAATGCAAAAAACACACTTTTCACTTTTCTTTCAATTGTATGGAAATAAAAATCGCTTTAAAAATACCTGAATGAAACGCTTTTTACTCCTTTTTTCAAAACGATAAAGACAAGCCAAATCAAAGAACTGAAATGAAAATCACATTCAGTTTTCTTTTGAATTTGGAAAGAAACACACCCTTCTAAACTCGTAAATCAAACAATTTGTGATCTTACGTTTGACGCTAAAGTGAATGTAGGATCAGAAATGCAGTGATGACCAATGCATATGACAAACAACTTCAATCCAAGTTAGAAGCAATGTGGTAAAAGGTGTTTGAAATGGTAAAAAATCCTCCAACTCACAAGCAAGTCAAAGAAACGAAAACACTTGTTCAAACAAGACAAACAAGTCAAACACATAGGCAGGAGGTCATTGAGAATCGACAGACATTCTTCAGGGGCTAGGACACACTGGAAAAACAAGGGGAAAACCCAACTTGTCCTAGGTTTGAGATCAACACTTTTGTGATGAGAAGAAAGGTGCTGAAAGACAAATCCGCGCGGTTGTGCTATATAGAATAGTGTTGACATCACTTTTGTGAAAACAGAAAACGCACTGGGCGCTAAAAGCAAGGAAAAACAAAAAAGAGTTTCACACCAAAACCAGACCTAACACAGTGAAATGACTATCAAACCCTATGCAAACTAACAGAGACCTAAGCAAGCTTAGATTTCAGTGATCGGTCAAACTGATCAGAGATCAGTCCAGGAAAGAGAGGCTAAGCTCCCTAGTGGAGTTGCCAATTTTGTTGTCAAGATAAATCCCCTCTGCGGACAGAGGCGATCTCTTTAGCCCTAAAGTGGGTCTAGCAACTTGAATACTTTCTAATGCAAAGCTTTCTTAGCTAATATTCAAAATGCAACAAGAAAGGAAATAGAGGCACCTTTTTCTGATGCTATGTTCGAACCCGTTGATGATGACCTTGATCCACGATCCTTTCAGGCTTGCTCCTTGCTACTGGTGGCACACGAATACCTACGACTGATCAAGAGGCAACAACAAACGTAATCCAATATATAATAATCATTAAACATTAGCTATCTAGCAGATCAAGGAGTACCAGAATATTTGCATAAAAGATTAGACAAATATAAGAAAACATCAGATGTTTTATTAATGAATCTAAAAGAGAGAGCTTACAACCCAGGTCTTGATGTCGGAGGCCTTCCTTTGGTGAAAATCTGTGTCCTTCACCAAAGCTCTAAAGAATTCCTTCTCGCGAACAACTTAGGTGTTATCACAATGCAAGAATTTAAAGGGAATGAGAGTTCAGACCACCCCAATGATGACCAACCAGTAATGGAAGGATGGGGACCAATTTATAGGAAGGGAGAAGAGGTTGGGAGCCCATGAAAGGAGGAAGGTCCACTTTCTAAGGGATAAACCCCCATGGATGAGATCAAAGCTTTAAAATCAGAGAGTTCGACTCTATCACCACCATTTAACAACCAACTCGCCGCCCTGGAACTTCTAGAGGTCGAAGCTTCTCCTCCATTTGAGGAAACACTGCCAGAAAGGGATTAGCGTGGTTTTCCAAGAAATAAGGGCGTTGGCAGCGCTAAGCCAGAACTGTCAATATTCTAATGCAATTTTCTTTGAGTCTTCAGGGAATGTCTTTACATATTTCTCCATAGTGGAAACATTGCATAGGGTCTGTCACGAGACACTTCAGGATCAGGGTATAGGAAGTGAGCATGGTGACAAATTACTATGTAACACATTGCTGATTTGTTGCACTGCTCCTTGAAGTCGGCTCATATTATGGTTAGAAGATGCTCCTTGACAAGTCGGCCTACTAGCAAGAGGTCATGTTGGCCTAAAGGTGAAAGACAGTCCCTATAAATAGATAGGTTTGCGGCTTCATTGTACACACAATTAGTTCAGACAAGTTTGAGATCATAGTGCGAGTTTTAGTCTGCGTTTTGGTGCGAAGAAGAAAGGAAATCCAACGAAGGAAGGCTGTGTTATATCTTTGTTTTGGGTACAATACATCTCGCATATTTCAGGTAGGTCGAGGGCTACCTTAGTGTAGAAAAGTGTCTCCAATACAGTGCCGAAAAGTTGTATATACAGTACATAAAAGAGGTGTCTTGGTAGCGAAGAAAAGGTCATTGAAAGGATTGCTAAGGAGACTGAGATCAATGCAGAGGAGAGGCAATGCTGGCCTCTGTAATTGATCTCACACTCTCACATAAGTTCAGTGACATACACAACAACAAGGAAGAAGGTCCTCACAGCGTGAAGGAGAAGGCACCACATCTAGGAAAGAGGTCTCGGTCTAGTAAGCTAAGGAGAAGTGTCTAGGTGACCGAGGCTAGATCAAGGAAGAAAGAATAAAAGGCTAGGGATCGAGCTTCCCTAGGGCTGGTGCAAAGCAATGCATAAAAGAAGTTCATTGTAAGGAGCCTAGAAGAGCAGTGACAAGGGTCTTGGAGTCATACTAGAGTCAAGGGTCTGTGTCATGGTTATGGTACTCGTCAATTGAAGATCCATAAGAAGAATTGCTTTCGGGTTTTACTCTGCAAGAGAGAGAGGTTTTGGCCCTGGCTTGAAAGCCTAAATTTTGTGTCTCTTGTGCATTTGATAATTGACTTGATGAAGAACATAATAATGTAACGAAAGATAATATCTAAGTGAAAGAAGTATAACGAAATCACAAGTAATTATCATGAAAGAGAAATTTTAATAAAAGCCCTAATTTCTCAACACTGCGCAGTCTTGGATAGTTCCACACGTGGGAGTTGAGGAACGAAGGGAGTTTGAGGATGAAACTTGTGGGAGAGTTCGGGAGGGAGCTTTGTTGGTGATTGCAGTCATTTTGGGGGCATTTCGCAGCAACATTTACAGGTGGTTCGAAATACCTAGTAGCAGAGCCATTGAAGGAAATTGGGCCGAAATTCCAAGGTCAGCCGCCATTGGCCAATTCCTTCGTGGGTATTCAGAATTTTCTGAGCATCGAAGGAGGCCCTAACAACAATTCTTCACAGCCAGTAGTTTATTTTCTGGGCAGTTCAACGCAAAGCCAAAGAGAGACCAACTAGTACACTTGGGGAACGTCACTTTCTTCACTTGGGCTTTGCTAGCTTGCCTTGAGCAAGCCCAGGTGCACTCTTTCCAGCACCAATTGTACCTTCATATTTTATCAATAAAATGGCTTAGCAACGCAGTTTTTGGCTCAATTTTGTGGTCTGATTGTGTGTATATTTTTTGTGGTTTTTTATCTATGCATGCCTTGTTTATTACTATAGAATTTCCTTAGGGATATTACATCGCTCACGTCTTGATTTCCATCTATCTTTTCTCAAATGATGTGATTTTGTTGGCCTCTAATATGGACATTATGTTTCCACTTCATTGCTTTTGTTCTTTATATAAGAGACTTTGGTACTCTTGCTTATATTAACACCACTGTACTCAGCGGTCCCATCGACTCACTTTTGTGGTCATTAATATATTTATCATATCTACACTAGCATCCTTAATTTATAGTTATTAGAAATTCTAGAATGTCACCACTTGTGGCTGGAAGGAAAGTATGATTATACTTTGGGCGTTAGACCATTGACCACATTCTTACCCTTAGGGGCATCATTGAGGAGGTGAGACATTGCTCTTCAAAAGTCTTCTTCTCTTTTGTAGACTTTCAAAAAGCTTTTGATTTAGCTTCTGGAGAGGGTCTTTTCTAGCGGATTTGTGATATTGACATCTTAAAGACCTTATTAGTACCATCATGTGCCTTTATGAGTATATTCTTAGATGTCGCCATACTGCACATGGGGTTTCTAACTTAATCTGGAGCACCACTGGGGTTAAACACAGGTGTCTTCTCCTATTTTGTTTGGGATTTATATTAAAACGTTGGAGTCCTTCCTCCAGGATTATATACAACCTCGGGGGTGGTTGTCTCCTCCATTATGTCTTGATTTCCATCTTTGTTTTCTCAAATGATGTGATTTTGTTGGCCTCTACTCCAGAGGGATTGCAAAGGCAAATTGGATGTCTTATCTAGATTTGTATTCTTCAATAGTTGGTGGTTGGTTTAGGTAAAACCAAGGTTATGATCTTAAATTGCACAATGAATATGCTAACAAAGCTACACTTTTTCTTTGAGGGGCAAGATGTTGAGTTCACATCTTATAAATAATTGGGGGTCCAATTTTTGTTGCCTTGGTTTGGGTTGAGGTAGGCACTCCAAGTTCGGATCAACAAGGGATATAGGTCCCTTGCAATCTTAGAGCGACAATGTTTCCAAAACCATTTCCAAGACGTATCGTCCATGTTGGAACTGGACCTCATGGACTCTATCATTCGGTCCATAGTTTTATATGGATTAGAGGTGTGGGGGCCTAGTTTTCTTGAGTTGGATTGGGCCAAGATGGAGAGTGTTTAGACTCTCTTGCTTCATTGCATTGTTAGGAGCAAGAGTATTGTCCCCCATGCTATTAATGAGGCAAAGTTCGCCATTCATATCAACTCCAAACTATCTTTTGATTTGTCTTGCTTCTTCATCACATTTGGAATTTTGCTGAGTCGACAGCCAATAGATGTCATTATTCTTATCTTGCTTGTTGCTCCTCAGAGGTTCTCACCTTGAACAAATTCTAAGGATGTGCTTAGGGTTGTTGGATCTTAGATGTCTCACGTCTTCCCTAGTGAATTGGCATCTCAAGGGATTGTATTCCTCCTTTTCAAGTACTCTTTGAATGCCCTTGGGAATCTCAATTTAGATTGTCAAGGCATGAATATTTAAACAAGTGGTATGTGTAGGTCACATGGCTAGACCCACTATGAGTGTTCACTCTTAAGGCTTGTTACCTCCACCTAGATTAGCGGTGTTGGCAAGGTCCGATCAAGGTGCTAAGTGGTAAGAACACAGGAGATGTATCCTTTGTCACCTCAACAAAATATCCTCTCACTTTAGGCCAACTCCTATAATGCCATGGGGGATATTCCAACACCTTGATTGCTTTACAAACAATTTAGTAGACTAGTGCCTAGAAGCCCTGGATATGATGAAGTTTAGGAGTTAAGTAAATGCAAGTGCTAAATTTGATGTATGAATGAATAATGTAGAAAATACAAACCAACACTAGAGAAAGAGTGGAATATCTCAAATAAATACTACCTTTGATGTCACAAGTTGAGGTAAAGTTGCATACACAAGGTAAGATGATCCCTCTTTGAATTCCTCACCTAAATGAGGACAAGCTTGCTGCTGCCCTACACTCCCAACACCTGTGAATGATAAAAGTTTGCAAAAAACACAAGTTTGGAGTGCTTTTCAAGCCACTCAAGAGTGTGAAAACACACTAGGACCCAGTATCCATGGGTGCTAATGTTTGGGCTATGAGATATTGGTGAGATAATAGCCCAACAACAGATTTATGCAATAAAATATGAAGGTGCAACAATTTGAAATAACAATTGTTAAACTGGACGACTAATTCCCTTAGGGTTAAGCCCAAATTTCCTCTCAATCAAATTATAACGCTTCCCAACACTTTGGGATGCTGCAAATACTTCTAAATAAGACGAATATGCAATTAAAACCAATCAGTATTAAAACTAGAATTTGCTTGGTTAGGTTTCACCTTATTTCCTTCAAACCCTAGGCTAGGGCTTCACAAATACTTGTAGAAGAGAACTGTAATTTTATTCCAGATTTGCGATAATATAAGATAAGATAATTTATGAGTCTATCATGAACGAGAATATGAGTCTATCATGAAGAATGATGTCTGGGATGTGGTCCCTAGACCGAAGGACAAATCTGTTGTCACCTCAAAATGGCTCTACAAGATCAAGCATGGAACCAATGGAAGTGCTGAAAAGTTCAAGGCAAGATTTGTTGCCCGAGGCTTCTCGCAGAAGGAAGGCATAGATTATGATGAAATATTTGCACCTGTTGCCCGTTACACCACCATCTGATCAATCATTGCCCTTGCTGCAATGCAAGGATGGAGTCTCCATCAGATGAATGTGAAGACTGCCTTCTTACATGGTTCAATCAAGGAAGAGGTCTATGTGGAACAACCTCTAGGGTTCGAAGTCCGAGATAGAGACACATATGTATGCAAGTTGAGGAAAGCCCTCTATGGGTTGTAGCAAGCCCCCAGGGCTTGTTATGAGAGGATCAATAGCTACGTGATGAAGCTAGGCTTTACATGAAGTGATGTTGATCCAAACCTTTATTTTAAGGTTGATAATGACAAACTTGTCATTCTGGTTCTCTATGTGGATGATCTCTTCCTGACAGGTGCTGAGCCTCTCATTCATCAATGTAAGAGGGAGCTAGCTTTTGAGTTTGAGTTGAAGGACCTAGGACTGATGCACTATTTCCTAGGCTTGGAGGTCTGGAAAAAGCCAAGTGAGATTTGCCTTTCTCAAGGAAAATATGTAGTGAAGCTACTGGAGAGATTTGGGATGGTGGACTGCAAGTCTGTGACTACTTTGATGGAACTCAACTTTAAGAAGTTGTGTGGAAGTGCTGCTGGGCCCGAGTTGGGAAATCCCACCAAGTATCGTCAACTCGTGGGGGCCTTGATGTTCTTAGTGAACTCATGTCCGAACATATGTTTTGCAGTGAGCACATTGAGTCAATACATGGTCGAGCCTCATCACATTCACTGGATTGGTGCCAAGAATCTCTTGAGATATCTTCGGGGCACAATCAACCATGGGCTGAGATTCACTACCAGAAGTATGAGGCTCCATGGATATACCGATGCCGATTTGGCAGGCAGTGTGATGGATCGTAAGAACACATCTGGATGTTGCTTCACTCTAGGTTCTGCTTCGATGAGCAGGAAGCGGAAATCGGTTGCTTTGAGCACCGCCGAGGCCGAATACATTGCAACAAGTATGGCCTGTTGTGAAGCTGTTTGGTTGAGAAAGCTCTTCAGTGAGCTATTTGGACATGTGCTAGATACCACCGTGGTACTTTGTGATAACCAAAGTGGGATTAGTCTTTCTGAGAATCTCGTGTTCCACGATCGATCCAAGCATATTGATATTAGGTACCACTTTGTTCGGGACATGGTACAGCGAGGCGCCATAAGGCTCCATCACATTGGGATTGATGAGCAGGCTGCAAATATTTTCACGAAGCCCCTAGGGAGGTCAAATTCTTAGCCTTCTGTGAGAAGCTTGGTATCATGGACAGACCCTATTGTGAGGGTCCTGCTTGAGTTGGACTATGAGCTCTAGGAGCTCAAGGGGGCTTGGGGATAGCTACTTGGAGCTACAAGCAACCACAGGGCTAGCCTCGTCGTAACTTGTTGGTGTACTCTTTCCCCACTGTTATGATATTGAGCTGGTTCACCCTCCCTTTGATCTATGCCCCACATGCATCCTACCCACGTAGTCCGGGACTCATGGGAAGTACCTCTCATTTGGCCAATGATTTGCGAAATGAGGATAGAGACCATAGCATTACCGATGGACGCATCGGGTATTGCCGTACTGTCAATGTCTAGGATGGGATGTGTCCAACAACTTGATCTAGGATCAAGGCTGATTGAGGTTCTTACCTCTAAACTGACTTTGGGTTAGTATGTCTGGATGAGATTTTTACCTCTAAACTGACTTCGGGTTAGTGGAGAGTGGCAAAGTCTTTGTGACTCACTCCCGATGATATTTTCTTATTATTTCTTCTATAGCAAAGCAGAAATAGCAGGATGACACATGATTGCATGATGATATTTGAGTACATGATGGTATTGGATGACAGGATTGCACAGGTGGACAGATGGAGTTCTCCCTAGTTGAGAGGCAGTGTTAAATTTGGCAACTAGGGCCAAACTCCATGTTGCATTGCTCATATGATGGAGATGATATTTTTGTTGGATTCCTCTTTCAGAGAGGTGCAAGATTGGTCTAAAGATCATCTTGTTTGGATGAGCAGAAGTTATATTTTGATTTATTTTTCCACACACATCCAATTTGTCAAGGTCGGCCAGAATTGTAATGTAGGCTCACAAGCCCCAAAAGATGTGTCACACGCCCATAGTCATAGATATAAAAAGGAGAGACATGATGCTTAGTTCATCATTCACTCCTCTCACACATCTCTCTCTCATCTGATTGGTTCGTATAGCCTAAGAGGCTTCTCTCTCCTCCACACGTGTGAAAACATGAAGTTGCAATTTTGCACTGGTTTAGGGCAAATCTGGACAGCGTTGATTAGCGTTGACTTTGGGTCAACCTTTATTGTTTGACTGCGTTTTTGAGGCAGGAAGTCTGATCTTGAGAGGCCGTAGTTGGAGGCACAGAAATGGAGGTCAAACATTGACTTTGACCGTTGACCTTGACTGCAGCATTGACTGGTTTGACTGCAGAATTTTGACTTCTGCGTTGACTGTTTTGTGAGCTGATTTTTGGGCTGTGTGTGACACTGAAGGAAGGCCGAATTTGACCAAGTTTGACTGAACCTGATTAGAGGTTGAAGGGCTGGTTTGACCCCCTGTTTTAAAAACCGGAACCGGTGACCGGACTGGTGGCCTAATGAACCGGGTTTCTAACCGGAACCGGTCTAACCGGGAGCGGTCAGATGCCAATGAACCGGTTTAAAAAAAATACATTAAATAATTATTTTTTTAATAAAAAAAACTATTTTTAAGATTTGCAACCATGATTCCAAGCCAATAGAGACAAAATATGCAAAGTTTGCTCATTTATATACTAATACAAAGGTGAATATATTCACATGGCAAGGTAAATCCCATCAAAGAAAAATACATAAGCAATGAGGCTCCAAATGGCCCATAAAGTCCAAAAACAATGCTACAAGCTATGAGGCCATTGGCCTAATGCAAGACTACATATTAGTGATCAACAACATAATCACTCCTCATCATGATCAAAATTATCACCACTACTAGACAAGGGATCATCAACATGAGCTACATAAATAATATGGCTCAAAGTTTGAGGACTCCTAAAACTCCTCTACAACTTTAGTAGTAGTAGTAGTAGCAAAAATAGACATCAAAACTACAAATCAACGAGCAACATGGTCTCTCATGAAACTCATCATTGATTCATCGCTACTAGAAATGGGATCATCAACAAGAGATACATAAACATCATCTAGCTCAAAGTCTTCAGACTTGGATTGCTCAACCTTATAACATGATACAAATTGAAAAAGTTTAACATGCCTAACCAATGATTTTGGTTTGAGTGAAGGGTTCATTTCCTCAACCTTAAAATGCGATAGAAAAAGATTAGCATGTCTAACTAGTTGTTTTCCTTTGATTGAAGGGTACATCAAGGTTCTTAAAGGACTTCATGCTCTTGATCATATGCCAATATCATACCCTTACACATGATAGAATCAAATGGAAACATTGCAAATTCCCAAACCATGAAACCCTGAAAACCATTAAGTCTGCTGAATTTTGAGTGAAACCTAAAATTCTAGTTTCTCCATATGAAATCCAATGAGGTCGAAACCACTCTTAAATATCCTGAGTCATTTCATGGTAATGTTAAAAATTTAAGTAAAAGTGACTTTTTCATTTTCATCCTTTTACTTTAAGAATTTAACATTACCATGAAATGTCAATGCTTCCCTTACCTCCACATCAGCCCTAAAACTCATTTCTGTCCGTGCGTGGGTCCACATAGGGAAAGAGTAGCTAAATGAACCCTCCCATTGGCTCCAAATCAGCCCTAAAACATAACTGTCGCCGAAAATGTGGGTCCGTGGATGAGTTAGCACCTAACCGGCCGGTTAGGTCCGGTTTTTTCAAAAAACAGGCGAAATGCCCTAGGTAGTCGGGTTGCCTGGCCGGTTTCGACCGGTGGGCTATCTAACCGGCCGGTTTGGCCGGTTTCCGGTTCAAACCGGCCGGTTTTTAAAACACTGGTTTGACCAGCAAAGTATTTGTTGGCTAGGGCATCCTGTTGACTGCTGTAAAATACATTTTCTCTTTTTGCTGAATAAGAAGAATTATATAAATTATTGTCTCTTGTCTTGGCTTGTCTTCTATCGATTTATTTTATGTTCTATTAGCACTTTTTTTTTTCCTCGAGAAAAAAGCGTAATTTTATTACTGCAGGTGAGTACAAAATTACATTGAGAAACACAAAGATGTGTTCAAAGAGACAAACCTAGGAGTTTGTTTACAAAATACAGATACAGAGTGTCAACATGTCTATGCAGAACCAGAAAACTGGCTTATACAAGCTGTTCATATATAAAAACAAAAACGAAACTAAGTCCCTTTGGAGAACATGCTGTTTAAAAAGAAAACATTGCTCTACTAGAAACAGTCCAGCAAGATCCACTGCCGAAAAATAGAATTTCAACAGCTCAAACAAAGGTCCAGAAATAGTTCAGTCGTTCAAAACGCCCCAACTGGGAGCATCCAACAAAGAAGACGCATAAAACTGTATAAACTGTATAATGCACCGCTCATGCATAAGACTGTATTTTATTTTGTTTATCAAATAAAAAAAGTGTTCAGCCCTCTGTTGAAGCCCATCAATTGAGTGAACCGAGAAATATACCAGAGAATTTGCGTTCTTCAAACGCAAATTTACTTTGGAAAGCGAGCACCAGGAGAGAGCAGCCCGAAAGCTATAACAGAACAGGCCTGTTATGCAATTTCGGCCCTCTGCAAGCAAGAGTCTGCATCCTATTGGCAAATTGTTGTCATATCATCAAAATAAACGAAGTAGCCTCTCAATCAAATAAGGATAGATGTAAATAATCAGAGATATCACCAGCCAGATGTTCTCTGATCCTCCAGAAGCCCACGTCCTGCTGGATCCCCCTCTTAGAAGCTCGATCTGCCATGTCATTATTTTCTCGATAAATATGTTGACAGGAGAAAAAATCAAGTGAAGATAGGATCTCCCTTATAGAGCGAAGCAAATGTTGTAAATGGTGCACTCTGCATTGCTGAAAACCTTTTATCCAATTAATCACATTCAAGGAGTCCCCATAAAAGTTTAACTGTCTGCAACCTTTCTCCACAGCAAACATCAGAAGGATCTTAAGGCTCAGCAGTTCAGCCTTGTTATTAGTTCCTTCCCCAAGCCCAACAGAGATCTCAAACCAATGTGCTTCAGAGAGATATAGCAGAGCTCCACCACCACAAACATTTTGCTGCATCGCCCCATCAAAAAAACCCCATGGTATGCTCCTATCAATGTCCAACAGCAGGACCTCCCTTTGATTGGCGGCACGGATATGGATAGGAAAGGCAGATTGCAGACCTATAGTCATGGCACCAATAACCACAGGAGTACTAACCACCCCCTCAAATAGTAAGCGGTTATGTGCCAACCAACAACCCCAAATCACAAGGAGAGGCAGGGCTTTAAGATTCTGCTCAGCATAAGATACCCACCAGACATCCCAAGACTGAGACACAGATAAGCCCTCCCATCTGCAATGGAGACCCAATAACCTGGAGCATTCCAACCACACCCCTTTAATGAAGGGACAACTGAGGAAAAGGTGGTTTACAGATTCCTCATCAGAATTACACATACAGCACCAGCCAGGGCCCTGAAAACATCTATGTTGCAGAGCGTCCTAGGTGGGGACTTTGTTTTCAAGTACACACCACATAAAAATGCGAGTCTTAGGAGGACAATTAAGTTTCCAAAGTTTCTTCCACCACCAACGCTCTTCACCCAGGACAGCCCCAGCACTAAGTTTTTTATAGCCAGCCCGAGGAGAATAGATCCCTGTCGGATCAAAATCCCAAACAACCATATCCTCCCTCTCCTGGAGCAAAATATGTGCCTGTTTTAAAGCATTGATATAATCAGCCAGAGCCCTCTCATAAAAAATCTCCAGTCCCAAAGAAGAGGCCAATATCCAAGACTGAATACCCAACCTTCTCCGAACCGGATCAGCAAGTTGAGCTAGAAAAGTAATCCCCCTCAGCCTTAAAGCCTCAACCGTACGTCTGGGTATGCGTCTTCTTTGTTGGATGGGATGCTGAAGTTCACTTCCCATCCAAGGGTCCTCACCAACCTGAAGCTTCCTACCACTACCCACATCCCAAACCAGACTTGTTTCCAGAATGTGAAAAGAATTGACTAGAGCCTTCCAAATCACAGATCCACCCGCAGAGGTCTTCCTTGGATTCCTTATCCAATCAACAATAGAAAAAGGAGCAATATATTTCAGTGTAATCACTTGAGTCCAAAGGCTGTTAACACTAATGAGCCTCCACCCACCCTTTGCTGCAAGAGCCTGTGCAAAGAGAAATATGTTTTTCAGTCCCCAACCTCCCAACCCTTTAGGGATTGCAATTTTCTCCCACCGAACCCAAGGGGTCACCATAGAATCCTGCTTCCCACTCCAAAGGAATCTAAAACAGATCCTCCTGGCTGCCTCCAAAATACCCTTTGGGATCCAAGAGAGGGACAACCAATAAACCGGGACAACCTCCAATACAGACTTAACAAGGGTCAAGCGCCCGGCTCTAGACAGCCATTTATGACACCACACTCTTAAGCGCTTTTCCAGCTTTTCCAGCAACCGGCTCCAGTCATGTTTCCTATAATCATTGGGTTTTAAGTGGAACCCCAAATAAGTCAGCCCATCATCCAACCCAACAGAGTCATAAGGAAAAATCCTTTCAAACTCACGCCTCTCCTCCTCCCTCAGAAAATGAGAGGTGATGGATGACTTCACAACATTCACTTCCATACTAGTGGCCTTGCTAAAAAGGTCCAAAATCTCACCAAGAGTAACAGCATCCCGCACCGAACCAGAGCAGAAGATTAAAACATCATCAACAAAGAGAAGATGAGTGATGAAAAAATTTGGAGCGACCTGAATGCCCTTCAAAGAGCCCTGTCTCTTGGCCTCCTTAAGAGCTCTGCTCAAGCCTTTAGCAACCAGTAAAAACAAAAGGGGAGAAAGGGGGCAGCCCTGGCGAAGGCCCCTTTCAGCATGAAAAAAAGGAGATGCAGCCCTATTCAGCAAAACAGAGAAAGAGACAGTTGTAATACAACTCATGATCCATCTAATAAAACCTATACCAAAACCAAGGTGAGTCAAGAGCATACGGATATATAACCAGCTTACCCGGTCATAAGCTTTGGAGAGATCAATTTTCAGCACAGTCCCTTTGAGGTTCTTGGTCTTCATGCTGTGGAGAACCTCTTGAGCAGTACCGATTGCTTCATGTATTTGACGTCCATCCAGAAACCCAAATTGTTCCCCAGAGATATGGGTAGACAAAATGCTTTTAAGTCTTCTCGCAACCACCTTGGCTACCACTTTATAGATATAGTTTCTGAGAGATATTGGACGAAAATCAGCCAGAGAAAGAGGGTTATCCATTTTCGGAATTAAAGCTATGAAAGTGGAATTAAAACAAGCCGGAATCCTCCCTGAAATTCTGATATCCTCCACTACTTTCAGCAGATCAGCCCCTAACACATCATAAAGAGCCAAGAAGAATTCAATCGACCATCCGTCTGGCCCAGGACTTTTGTCTTTTTGAAAGCTATGAAGAACCTCCTTTAATTCCTTCTCAGAAACCTCTGCCATCAATGATCTGTTGTCAACCTCCTCCACAAATCGCGGGAAGAGCTGAGCCACTCTAATAACCTCCACTAGAGAAGCATGTGCTGGAGCCTTATAAAGAGCCTTAAAATGATCCACTCCCAGCTTTGCTTTAGCCTCAAAGGTAGAATGTTCGATGCCTTGGCCATCTCTTAAGCTCCAAATAGTATTAGCCGTCTTCCGACCACGAGCAAAAGCATGAAAAAATTTTGTATTATCATCCCCACATGCCAACCATGTGGCCCTACTTTTCAATCTCCAAGATTCTTCCTTATCCATAAGAAGGGAGTTACTTCTTTTTTCAAGAGAAACAAGGGTATATTTATCTGCTTGTGATTGAAACCCACCTCCAATCCCCTCATAGATTAAACGAAGCTCCTCTTCAACCTGTTTCAAATCCAAATCCTCCCTCAATCTCTTAGCAGCCGACCATGTCTTCACAGCTTCCTTGATCCTCTTGAAATTCTCAGCAAAATGAAAGGCCGCAGAAAGAGGACTATCATCCCTATAGGGGATCCACCTAGCAAGAACAAGGGCTTTAAAAGAATCATCCCTGAGCCAGGTATTGTTAAACTTTAACGGGCTAGGAGGCTGCCTAGGCCCGATCTTTAGATCAAGAAAGATAGGGAAATGATCAGAAGCACCCCCTCATCCAACCCACTGTCTAATCTGAAAAGCCCTGTCCACAAGCTGCTCTGCCACCAGGAACCGGTCAATTCTCTTCGCTATTCTTTCTTCAGCACATCTATTGTTCCTCCAAGTAGGCTTCATCTTTAAGGGCTCAATATCGAGCAAATGATTCTCCACCAGTTTTTGTGTGAAGTACCCAACCAATGCATCAGTATGAGCATGAGGACCCCAGACCTCAGACTGACCCAAAGAAAAGTTCAAATCCCCTCCCAAAATCACCGAGTCCCCCTTGAGTAGAGTGTTACCCAGGAGTGAGTCCCAGAAAGGGATTCGATCTTGATAAGGACTATAGATATTAAAAATGTTAAAAGCCTCACCTAGCTCCAACGCCTGAAAATTTAACCCCAGGACTGACTCCATACCCCAGAAGTTCAGTGGTTTGATTGTTCTTTCATTCCAGCCCACAGCCAAACCACCCGACCTCCCTCTAACATCCAACGTCTCAAAAATCCATCCAGGCAACCAACCTTCCAATCTAGCTTTGACCACAGACCCTGCACCTAAAGTCTCTTGAAGCAGTATTAAATCCGGACAGTCCAGCAAAATAATCCTCCGGAAGGCAGATTTCTTTTGGGGCCCTGCCAATCCCTTGCAATTGTAGGACATGATCTTCATTAAACACCAGACTTCAGGGATTGTCGTGCTCTAAGCGCCCTCTTAATAGAAATCTGCCTCCCATCATGTACATCCATCATAGCTCGATCCTGAGCTCTCGCCAAGAAGGAGATCCTACCCCTGCCCCGAGTTGCTGGGGATTTCCCCCTTCCAAACCCCCCTGCACCTTTTCTAGCACTAGATCTCAGGTTATACCCCATGACCAAAGGAGCAGAGGTTTCCAAAGGGGCCAACAAACCATCACCTGGATCGAAGACAGTATCCTTCTCTTGAAGAGCTGGCAGGGAATAAATAGGAGCAGCAATAGGTAACAACCCACAGTCATCCTTACCAGCCGATACTGAATTCGATACCAAGTTAAGAGAGAAATTAATGTTGGGAGAAAATGGAAAAGATCCCAAATGAGAAGATGTCAGTGATGATAAAACTGTCTTCAACAAATCATCATCCTTCAGCTGGAGATCCGCTTCATAAAGGCTGCTTTGGATTACAGTAGGAAACGAACCTCCATCAAATAACTAAGAGAGCGTCTTCTACCCAGATGGGTGAATAGACTCCACACCCAAATCCTGGAAGCCCAAATCAACCGGCTTACTGGATCCATTGATAGCAGGGTTCGAGGTACAGGAAAGAGACGTAGTGGATAGAGTCTGTGCAATGGAAGGGCCAGTGCCATCCCCTCTCGAGCTTGGTTCCAACTCAGATCGACTTACCCATCGCCTTTTTTCACGTCGATAGGAAAAACCACATTCAGAGGCAGGATGTCCGTATGCATGGCATCGACGACATCTGAAAGGAACATTTTCATAGTCCAGAATCTGCTTAATGACATATTGCCCCCACCGAAGATTCAGTGATTCAGCCAAGTCGTCTCTGGTATTGACCATCACTAATATTCGAGCAACACGCCTGTGATTAGTCTGTAAGAAGGAGAGATCCGCCTCAAGAAAAGCCCCAAGCGTATTACCTATACCTCGGAGGTGTTCCTCTGTCCAATAATGAAGAGGCAATCTAGGTAAACGAACCCACAAAGGTACAGAGTTCACCCTCTCCCTACTTGCATCGAAAAGAGGGTGCCAAAGTTTGAGGAGCATAGGAGTGTGATCTAGTGCCCAGCACCGATGCATCACCCACTGGATATGTTCAGGGAGCAGAAAGTTGAACGCAAACCACCCCTTGGTGAGGGACACCACTTTCGGTACATATCCAAGGTCAGCTTTCCAGTTCGCTTCAGCCCAGGCAACAACAGTTTTCAGAATAAAATACCTCCCCATGGCTCTACCTACCAGAGTTCTACTAGCCATATGAGAGACCTGCTCCCAACGTATATCTTCACCCAGAACATAGTTTATCTCTGCTCTTTTGGCTTTGATCCATTTCTTTTTTCTGCCCCCCTTCTTCGACTCTCCAGTCTCCCTAACTTTGCCTGAGGGTGTCTCTTTTGAGCCATCAAAAACAGGTTTCCCACACTGTTCTTCCAGGCTTAAGTGGATTGTGACACCTCTCTCGCTCTCCCTAACACTGAATCCATTCTCCCCTCTATCCGAAAGCACAGAAGGGTCCTTTTCCAATACATCCTCAGAGCAGTAATATCTCTGAAAATCGCCCACTTCACTATCCCTTTCAGCCGCATTCGAACAAAGAGACAAAACCTTCCCCTGTAGAACAAGCTCCTTCTCTTCATCATTCACGCAAAGGGCCTGTCCCTTTTCCAAAAGAACCGCGCCCCCTCTGTCTGACAAACTACCATCTGCCTTCCCGTCGAGTCCATCTTCAAATACAGTAAACGACAACCCTTCAGCAGTAGAAGGTGAGATCCCCGCATCTCCTTGTGAGCGAAGCCCTGTCTGACTCCATCTGGCCTGTTCTGAATTTGCAGGGGCGCGCAGGCCCTGTGCAGTCGCCCGCCCTTCGCCATTCAAACCCCATCTACTCCCGCCCAGCGCCATCATCCTTTTTCATATCTTCTATTAGCACTTACTTTCAATGGTTATGTGATTGCTAATCTGAAATTGAATCGGGCTAATAAGAAGAAAGATTGAACTTGAAGTATATTGCTCTAAGCATAGAACATACCATTGTTAACTAAAATTAACAGTTACTGTGCTAAAAATCATCATTTAAAAATTTAAAAATCTTTTACTCATTTAAAAGAGCTTTAAATTGATAGATTTGCTTATAAGAGCTTCACTCATTGTGAATATTTTGTAAATTCGTTGACAATTCTTCCTTGTGCCAATAAATCCTTCCAACCCTTGATTTCCTTGTACATATACATATATATATATATATATATTTTATAGGGCTATTGGGGTTTCATTTAATTTGATGCAGATCTGAAGCGTAGGGCTTGAAGGGAGCAAGTTTTTTTTTTTTTTGAAGGCTCTAGCCCTCACCCAGCCTAGAAGGCTAGGGTTTAGGGCTAGCGTTGCATCCTTTTGAAGACTATCGATCAGTCCAGCAAAGCGACAAACATATAAGCTCTATATCTCACTGCAAATTCAGAATTTTGGCAGGGTTTTGAAGTCAAAAAAATTGCAAATAAATTTAAGTTGTTTCTCATTTAAGATCTGATTTGGATTGGATTTTTTGGGCTCATTGGTATTTTTGGAATTCAAAGTCTGGTTATAAGAGTAATTTTGCTAGACGCTAGTTCCGATCAGGCTCATAACCCTAGCCGCATCTCCCTAAGGGGCTCTCCTCTTGCTGCCACAGGCATGTCCTGGTCTTTTCATCCTACCCGCATCCCTGATTCATCTTTCTCCTACCATTTGCAGCTTGTTCCAGCCCTGTCCTATCATCTGCAGTCCCCTTTCCACTTACCCGCAGGCCTTAGGCCTTGTCTCCACTGTGGACACAGTCTTATCTAGCCCATCCGCAAGCCTATTGAGCCAAACAGCCTAGCCGCAGGCCTATGAAATGTATTGTCCATAGAATTGTCTCGTGAAAGTATTACATGACATATCACCCACCTTATCCATCGTGATATCCTCTCCCAATACCAGGTTAGTCTTTACTTTTGACAATTTTACACACTTTCTATTCATCCTTTATTCATTTATTAGAGGTCTTCTGTCTTCAGATTCCATACGTATCTCTCTTCCTTTTGCCTAATACCACTAGAAGCAAGGAACACCTATTTCATAAAACCTTGACCGATCTCTGCCAACTATGATTCTTGTATACTATATACTACAAAGTTTTGGTCAAGATGAAAGAAAAAACAGAACCTTTGAGGCCTTTCCAACTTTGTAATCACTCCCTTGGTTTTCCAGTGGAGGAGCATACTACTTGTTTAATGAAACATTGTAGCTGGCCTGCCTTTTGGTCCTTCCACCAACAACACCCTGGTGTGACTTTATGATAGGACTTGTCCTTTTGATAGTCCTATCAAATCCCACTTGGGCCTTTGACATAGAAGAGTTTCTTATAGTTGTCAATGACATCCTCGTAACATCCCTAGATTGTACCCCAAGCCCACCAAGGGAGCTACACTTATGCCAGAAATCATTACATGACTCCTTAACGCCATTAGTAAACACCGATAAACCTTTGAGAGGATCTCCAGTGTAGTCTAACTATTCATCATCTGGTTCTAGGCTCTGCAAAATCCTATATCTCTATGCTACTTCCTCACCCATCTCTCTCATTTTTATACACCCTTAGATGTGCAAGTGACCCTTTTGACTATTCTCTTATTCAATAGTTTTGCTTATTTATTTTTGTCTCTTAGCTTCTTGAAGTTGCTTTCGCACTCTACTATATTGTGTACTTTTGAGTCCTATTGACCTATTTTTTTGGTTGTTTGTGGACATTAATAAAATGATCCTCTCTAGCCTATAATTTATTTTATCTGTTAGTTTATGCTTGTTCTTTAAGCTCATCAAATCTTTCATAAGATGGAGCAAGTTACAACAGTATTAAACATGGAATCTTTGTGTTTGGTTGCAACAAACATGATGTTTTTATTTCAGAGTATGCTGTGCTTCTTCTCAGCTTTGAACTAGCCACATTGTGCGTGAGAGCGACTCTTGCATTGACATTTAAAATCTTGCTTTTCAAAACATTTGGCAAATATTCTCATAGAATGCTACTTTGTGTTTGTATAGGTGTCTGTTTGACATATGCAAATGAGTTTGCATTAAATAAAGAAAACACACCATGGAAGAAAGGAAGAGACATCTGGTGGCAGGTCAGTAATTATACACAAAAAAATAATCTCGATAATGATATGATTTATGCATGTTATACGCATGCTGTCTTTCGATATGTTCTTTTTTTCTTTACTGAAGTATCTAACATTGTTTGAGAATGTTTGGTTTTGTACTAGTTTTACGTCTATCTTCACGTTTTTCTTGCAATGTAATTGATAACAAATTCACACATTTATAGAGTTGTGTTTTATTTTTTGGATTTTTTCTTTAATATATACCACAGTATACAAATGGTGTCCTCTAAGGCCAGTCAAACCTTAAAGTCGAGCAGTCTGGATTGCAATCAGTTTTTGAAAACTATTGAAACTATTGCATATATAAACTTTTTGATAGCACTGCTAACTTTGTCTTCCTTTGTGGAGTTGATGATGAGCTATTATTACAGCTCTGATATGTGTCATATTTTTGCCAAACATGCCTTGAGAACTGATAGTTTTTAAGCAGAAGAATAGGACCAAATATCTGTTATTTCCTCCAACTCGCTTCAATCATACTGTCTGTGATTTAATTGAAGTAAGAATTTATTAGAAGTCAACCTAAGTTTTTGTAGAATAATATAATATTAATGGAACTCTGAATGCTGTAACCGGTAATTGAAGTTTTCCTATGATTATTGGTGTTATATACCTAACTAATCACCTACTAATAAATAAGAAGTCATATCTGTTCATTGTGACCTCCTTTCTCCACAAATATAAATAGTAAATACCCTTAGACATTGTACCTTGTAATCATATTTCAGCTTTTATCTGATGTATACCATATTTTTCTAAGTTACGCAAGTTTCCAGAATGTGGGGGATGGGGGAGCGGGTGTGTGGGAACGCTAGAGTGCACCCCCTCTTTTTCAGGGGATGATAATAAAATATATATTAAATGTTAAATAATATAATATTAATGGAACTCTGAATGCTGGAACTAGTAAATGAAGATTTCCTGTGAATATTGGTGCTATATACCTAACTAATCACCTAATAATAAATAAAGAGTCATAGTTGTTCATTGTAATCTCGTTTCTCCACAAACATAAAAAGTAAATACTCTTATACATTGTGCCTTGTAATCATCATTCAGCTTTTATCTGATGCATACCATATTTTTCTAGGTTACACAAGTTTCCAGAATGTGGGGGATAGGGGAACAGGTGCCTGGGAACGCTAGAGTGCATCCCCACATTTTCATGGGATGACAATAAAATGTATCTTAAAAGTTAAAAAATCTAAATATTTTTTTTACAATTCCCAGAACCATGGGTCATGATATTCAGAAATAGAAACATAGATAAAAAATATAAATTCAATCTGTATACCAAACAAAGTTTTTCCTTTTTTGATTTTACAAGTCCGTAAATATTGTTTGAAATCAACAAGTGCCCACTGCCAAGTACATAGTCCAAGTATCAATTAAGAAGTCAAAATATGGCCAATGCCCAAGGTCCAAAACAAGTTACAACTCACGAAAGTACAACATGATACTGCATAGGCCAAATTGACAAACCTATAAACTAGTTTTAAATATGTCTTATATTTATGGAAAGATATATACAAAAGACTGAAGAAAAAAGGAAGTGCATATACAATGGTCATAACCTCTTCCTTACAGAAAAGTCCTGGAATAAAATTAGAGTACTCAGCAGAATGTAAAGATTGAGCATCTTTGGTTGAAAGAGCTCCTTTAGCCAAGAGCTGATGGTGAACATAATCTCACCATACAAAACAAAATTAAGACAAAAACTAAACCCATGAGCAAAAACGACCTTGCATCTAATTTTCCAAAGAATAAACAAGGTTGAAACCCTCAAGCAATGCCATATCCTTACAGTTGTAGGATGAACTTGTAATGATAATCATTGAATAAGGCAGTCCCCCAACAAATCTTGTCCTATAGCAACCTTCAACATTGACAAACTAACAATCCCAAAAGATGTGCTTAAAGTTTCCGAATGCTGGCAAATTGGATGAAGGCCATCATAAATCCCACTCTTAGCCAATCTGGCCTATGATAGAACCCCCTAGTAAATCACCAACCATGTAGAACCTCTGAACTTTTTGGAAAACTGAATCGACCACACATTGTGAAGGCACGAAATCCATCTATCCTTTGAATCTCTAGAAGGCTAGCGAGCAATTAGGATTGGAGATATTGGATTTCTCTGATAAAAATGAAGTACAAATGACTAGAATCATATTGTAAAAGCAGATGACCAAATCACCTCTCGCAATCTCTTCAAAACGACTTCAGAATCCCATTGTTCACTTTAAATAACATAGTCTTTAGGATAAGCCTTCATGCTTCATAATCTAGAGATGATCAGGTTTTCTTTGGAGCAAGGGGATACCTCTCTTTTCAAGAATGAGAGGTAGATTCCTGCAAATCACCCTACATCAAGATCAATGTTATCAGAACTGAATTGGTGATCGAACCAAAAAGCCTTGTGGATCGGGAACCGGTCGGAATCAGACTAGAACCGGTAAAAAACCGATTTACCAAAAACACATAAAATATTCATATTTTAAAGAAAAACATATATATTCATGTGCATCCATATGAATCCAAAATCATTTACATAGCATGTAAGGGTGCACATAACCAGAATAACATCGAGTGCAATCCATCTTTTAACCAAAAATACATCAACAAGTAGGCTCTAGATGGCCTCTAGCATCCAAAAATAATCATGCTACAACAAATGCCTACATATCATCAAAATCATTGCCTATATTGTGGTATTCGTCATCAATATAACCATTTAGGCATTAAAATAAGATAGAAAAAACGTAGCATGTGTTGGAAAGTGTAACTAGGTTCGGTCTTCATAATGACTAAGTAATTATGAATTTATGTAATGAAGAAGACAAAGATAATAAAATGTATTTTGAAATACTTGCCTCGTGGGTTGCATGAGCAAGGAAGTTTTACTATAGGTCAAAGACTTCTTCTTGGTGTCTTTATGGGTTTGTCAACTTGTCATAAATGTATAATTTAGAGTCATGTATATGAAGTGTTGTTACACTTGTAAAGACAATTATTGATGTAATTTCTATGCTCCAAGACCTTGTCAAAAGTGCTCCTTGAAGAAGGCTCAAATAAGTTGGATACACTCGTTATTAAGTCGGCCCACAAACAGATGTACAAGTCCGTTCACCCACAAAATTGTCAAGTCGGCCTAGAAGAGGGACAATCCCTATAAATATAATAGTCTGCGGTTTCATTATGCACCAAGAAGTTCGGATCAAGTTTGCAACTAAGTGCGAGGTCAAGGACTGAAATGTGATGCGAAGAGAAGTGCCATATCAACGAATGAATAAGGAAGTCTTATATCTGTCTTTGGGTTATATACATCAAGATCACTTCAGGACTTCCGAGGGTTACTTAAGGAAGAAATAAAACTATGATATAGTGCGAGGCAAAATTAGAAGCTAGGAGAAGGATCCGAGTTTATGATAAGGTTCTAAGCTACAATGCAGAAGAGTGTTCAATAAAGAAACGGGGACTGCAATCTCAGAGGTATATACAACGTAAAGAAGAGGCTAACAGACTTAGGATAAAACAGAGAAGAGCTAGGTATATATATCGAAGCTAGAAGGATCTCGGTCTTGAGATCAAGGGTATAGTAAGAAGACTGTGGAAGAGTCTCTAGGACGCCAAGGCTAGAAGGAAAGGAGTTCACTAGGAACCGAGCTTTCCTAGGGCCAGTGCAAAAGAGTGCAGAAAAGGAGATCATATTAAGGAGACTAGTGGAGCTATGACAAGGTCTTGGAGGCATACTGAAGTTAAGGGTCTAGGTCATGGTAATGGTACTTGTCAATTGAAGATCTGTAAGAAGAATTACTTTCGGGTTTTCCTCTCCAAGAGGGAGAGGTTTTGGTCTTGGCTTGAGGCGCATAAACTTTGTGTCTCTTTAGTTTTTGATAATTGACTTGATGGAAGACATAATAAGCTAAAGAAAGACAAGTGAAAGAAGAATAACGAAATCACAAGTAATTATCATAAAAGAGAAATTGAATTAAACACCCTAATTTCTCAACATTGTTTCAGAGCTAAGGCGCTGAAGACAAGAAAAGGCTATTTGGAAAGAAGACACACAAGTATCAAGAAATCAAGGATCAGTTTTTCAAGAAGGCATGAAGGCAAAGAAAGGGATCTACATTAGATCTAAGAAGATCTTCATTTAAGAAGGAGCAGTTTGCAGGAAGTTAGGAAAACCCTTGAGCCATCTCAAGAAGATCAAAGACCTTACTCAAAGGACTTATACATCAAGGTCCTTTCAAGAAGAAAATCAAGATCAAGGAGGTGATATTTATCTTCAAGGAATCTAAAGCTATCTCGTGACTAAAGCCAAGTCAACATTATTGGAGGAATCATCAAATCATCATTTTGCTGAAGTCATTAGGCCATCCTTGATCATCATCAAGGATCCATGGTGATCTACCGCTTTACACCACTCTTGCAGAAGTCAATCTAAGAGGGGGCTTCTACTACTATCTATATCATCATCAACAAAGATGGTTGCATAAGAAAAGCATCTATTCAAGTAAGTATATTTATGACTTCATTTGAATCTGTCAAAATGTCTTTTTGCTAAGAAAGAAACAAATTGGTTGGGGTTTCAAACTTTCTTGCATGGAAGAAAAGGACAGAGCTAAATCTTATTGAGAATGAAGTCATGAACTATATCAAAAGATCAACGACTAGACCTTCAAAAGAAGATACTCAAGCACATGCCAAATACATGAAGGGAGACATAAGAGCTCAGAGGATTCTTATAGAATCCATAAAGGACTCACTCATCCCCTATGTATAAAAACTAGAATCTTCAAAAGAAATATATGACAAATTGGTGGAGTTGTTCTTGATGGGTACTGCAGGGGAAGTAATATCTCTGAGACAAGAAATATACAAGTTGAAGTTGTCAAGAGAGGAAGGAATCATTTCATATTTCATGAAGATTTTTGAAATATGAGATCAACTGTAGGAATTGGGAGAAGTAATGTTTGATAGAGAAATGACTACAATGGTACTGGATACTCTTCTAGAGGGATGGGGAAACTTCAAGCATCTATGGGAAGAAAGAAGCAACACTAAGATCTATGGTCTTTATGTGAGATAGAAGAGACTAGATTAAAAGCTAAAATTGATACATGATCAAATGAAGAGAATCAAGCCTATGCTACCATGTCAAGAAGAAAGGGAAGATTCATTAAGTTTGGTCCTTAGAAGAAAAGGAAGAAACATGGATAAGATACGATGCTATGGTTGTAATGCACTTGGGCACTATAGAAAGGATTGTCCCAAATCTAATAAGGACAAGAAGAAAAAGGAAGAAACCCATATTGTCGAATAAAAGGAAGAACCTGATACAAAGAAATCTAAGAAAGAAGAAGTTAAAGATCTCTACTATGATTGAAATCATCTTCCTCTCTAAGAGGTTTCTGTCGGTTGTAAATAGTATGTTAGGAAGCATTGTATTAGATGATCTATCACTCCAGGATTGGCATCATGATAGGAGCATTGAAGAAGGAGCACTTGTCATAGGAGGATGTCTGCAATACACTTATGCAACAACTATGCCATGAAAGAAGTGGCTCTTGGGAACCTCACTAAAACAACATTGATGAAAGGTAGTCATCTAGATCAAGGTTCATAATTCATTAATCAAAATGGAAACATGTGCTGACATTTTATAATGGAATCCTCTTGGATTCACGGGTTATAAAGAAAGCAAAAGGTTTCTTCGAGAATTCTAACTTGCAGAATTCAGGGATTAGGATATGATGACATATTGATGAAGCGGGTCAAGGGAATGAAACTCTTCGTTCTAAGAAAACTTGTTGCATAATGACTCAAAGGGAAAAGGATGAGGTATATATATATATATATATATATATATATATATATATGTGCTGACATTGGATGCTGTGAAGTCATGTCATATTGTTGTAGGTAATATTCTTCTATCTTCCGATGCACAGGTTGCCAAAAGGCATGATCTACACTAGATGTAATCAACATAATATGACATCATATGGAATATGAGGTGATTGTACATGATCAAGAAACTGCACAATGGAAGTTCCCGGGAATGAAATGAAACTGTGTAGAGAAAGAAAGGGGAAGAGATCAACCATGGAAAGAGGTAGTCAACATCCGAGAAAGCCAAGAAGACTTGACTAGGAAATCTCTTGGGAAGATATGTAGACTCCGATAAGAAGTCTAATAAAGATGAAGACCCTTAACAATACATATCTTTTGGAGATGTGTCAATCTGTATGAAGGATGCAAATGCCTACAAGAAGGATGTCATGGTGAAAGATCATCACTAAGGTAACTTTTGATTTAAGTAATCATATTTATAATTGAATAATATCTGATGAGCTTATGCAGGGCTGCCAAATGGGAGTAGATGTCTTCCATAGTTGATAACCATATGGCAAGATAAAAGATCCCTGAAAGAAATATGGTCCAAAGGAGAGAAACACGACATGAAGCTAGACCATATGAGAATATTGATAGATCACTTTCTGATAGAATGAAGATATGACTCATGGATGAAAGTGATGGATGATGTGTGCCCTAATGAAGAGATCCCAAAGATGAAGACTCCTCAACATGAAAAAAATTCATGACATCGAAGAAAGGAGTTCTTCATGAGCAACTGGGTGTTTTCATCATTGCTGCTGCAGGTCCCTGATTAAGAGGGAGCCTGGTAATACGTTTCTTTCTTAGCAGAAGCTCAGTAATGCCTAAGCCAAGAGGGAGCTTAGGTACATTACTTGTAGGAATGAGTACATTCCTTTTTGGAATATGTCCTCCCTAGTTGAGGGGAAGAGATAGACACATTGTTCTAGTCTTCGCCTCAGAAGACAAAATGTGGGATTGGGTAATCATATGGTATCCGATACTCTTTTTGGGATGTATTAGGGCATCCATGGAAAGAGTAGTCGTGAAAGGACAAATATTCTTTGAGGATTGGGAATCCAACACTAAGAATAATCCCGATGGACATATCCTATATGAACCCAGGTGGGATATGATCCAAGAGAGACAATGATGAGGGTCTCTACTCATCATTGGTCTCGCCAACATTGTAGGTCATGTTCTCTTGGAGAGATGGAGCTGTTAGTCAAGGCCTTGCACTATGACAATGTTGGTTGATATGATGCTATACAGATGGGATTACCAATTAGATACTTCTTATGATATTCTTCAGATTGAGAGTGACCGTGTACCATTATGAATACCTCCCTAGTTAAGGAGGGAGTGTTGGAAAGTGTAACTAGGTTCGGTCTTCATAATGACCAAGTAATTATGAATTTATGTAATGAAGAAGACAAAGATAATAAAATGTATTTTGTAATACTTGCCTCATGGGTTCCATGAGCAAGGAAGTTTTATTATAGGTCAAAGACTTCTTCTTGATGTCTTTAGGGGTTTTTCATCTTGTCATAAATCTATAATTTAGAGTCATGTATATGAAGTGTTGTTATACTTGTAAAGACAATTATTGATGTAATTTGTATGCTCCAAGACCTTGTCAAAAGTACTCCTTGAAGACGACTCAAATAAGTTGGATACACTCCTTATCAAGTCGGCCCACAAACAGATGTACAAGTTGTCTCACCCACAGAATTGTCAAGTCGGCCTAGAAGAGGGACAATCCCTATAAATAGACTAGTTTGCAGTTTCATTATGCACCAAGAAGTTCAGATCAAGTCTGCATCTAAGTGCGAGGTCAAGGACTGAAATGTGATGCAAAGAGAGGTGCCATATCAACGAAGGAATAAGGAAGTCTTATCTCTTTCTTTGGGTTATATACACCGAGATCACTTCAGGATTGCCGAGGGTTACTTAAGGAAGAAACAGAATATGATATAGTGCGAAGAATAGTGCGAGGTAGAATTTGAAGCTAGGAGAAGGATCTGAGTTTATGATAAGGATCTAAACTATAGTGGAGAAGAGTGTTCAACAAAGAAACAAGGACTACAATCTCAAAGTATATACATTGTAAAGAAGAGGCTAACAAACTTAAGATAAAACAGAGAAGAGCCAAGTATATGCATCAAGGCTAGAAGGATCTCGGTCTTGAGATCAAGGGTATAGTAAGAAGACTGTGGTCTCTATGAGGTCGAGGCTAGAAGGAAAGGAGTTCACTAGGAACTGAGCTTTCCTAGGGCCAGTGCAAAGGAGTGCAGAAAAGAAGATCAGCATAGCAGAAAAGAAGATCAACATAAGGAGACTAGTGGAGTTGTGACAAGGTCTTGGAGGCATACTGAAGTCAAGGGTCTAGGTCATGGTAATGGTACTTGTCAATTGAAGATCTATAAGAAGAATTACTTTTGGGTTTTCCTCTCCAAGGGGGAGAGGTTTTGGCCCTAGCTTGAAGAGCCTAAACTTTGTGTCTCTTGTGTTTTTGATAATTGACTTGATGAAAGACAATAAGCTAAAGAAAGATAAGATCTAAGTGAAAGAAGAATAATTAAATCACAAGTAATTATCATGAAAGAGAAATTGAATTAAATGCCCTAATTTCTCAACAACATGTCATGTCAAGATTTTGTTTGAGTGACAGGTGCATTTTTAGTAGAGTTCAATAACCAATGCCACTAACATCAAAGTACATAGAGGGCTTGATGCTCTTTATTAAATACAAGTTCCATACCCTCGTACATGACAGAATCCACTGAAAACGTTGCAATCCCCCCAATCCTGAAATCTTGAAAAACTATTAAGTCTGTTGGATTTTGAGTGAAATCTAAAATTCTACTTTCTCCATATGAAATCCAATGAGGTTGGAAGCAACACTCTCAAACATGTTGAGTCATTTCATGGTAATGTTAAAAATGTAAGTAAAAGGATGAAAATGAAAGATAAAAGAGAATGTCACTTTTAATTTAAGAATTTTACATTACCATGAATTGCATAGAAATACTAGGGCCATAGGCTTGATTTTTAGGTTGAAGGCCGAAGGCTTGAATATTAGGCTAGCCTAGGGGAGAATTAGAAGTGGGCCAACCATCTAAAAACTAAAAAAAGGAATTTTTTTACGCGGGCCTGCATAGGTACAAGTCGCACAAAATTGGTCTTGAACCGTCCTGTTTGGTACTGAACTGGCCTATTCTAGTTTGAAGGTACGATTTAAACCGGTTTTGGGCCAAAAACGACTGGACCGACTGGTTCCACCGGTTTCGGTCCGGTTCTAATATACAAGTTATATACAAATATACAATGCTTGGAATTAAATATTTTTTTAAATAATGAATAATGACAATAGATCAAATGTGTTTCGAAAGTTATGGTGTTTCCCACAACCTTAGTGAAGTAAGAAAATCAAACAAAATTCCCAGAGCCCAAACAAGGTCTACTCTTCAAAGTATGTGAACTTGGAGCCCAAGGGCCGTGGAACTTGCAAACTCTATATATATTTATTCAAGAAAACTTGTTAGACATATGGCGAATCAGATCATATAATATAGACCAAAAAAACCAATTGAATGTTATTATCACCATCTAATGAATATACAAGCTTATAAAATTTTAAGCACAATATAGGAAAGCACATACCCAACACATGCCACAGATCATCGAACAAAGAACACCCTGAACTAAATCCCAAAGTCTTTGATTATGACATTTCAAACTTTCCAAGCAGATCAATGGAACAACACCCGCGTTACAAAATTACATCGACCAGAGTCAGAGTTTCCATCGTGACCTGAGAAGCAAAATGGCTTCTAATTTATAGATAAATCCTCCAAGTGGAAAATAACGACTAGTTGGCTTGATCCCTGTCAAAGTAATCTCGACCATTGATAAATACTTGATCAACTTTTAATCTCTGCCGTTGAAAATATTTATTTTTGAGGAATTTTCAAATTTCTCACAAAAACCATTTTTTATTAATCTAAAAATAAATATTTTGGATAAATTTCCTCAAAAAATTGGCTTTGACTTAACCACCAAGGTCCAAGGGCTCAATTTTTCTTAAAATATCCATTTTTTCCTTGGTGGGGGACCTCCAAAAATTAACTTCTTTTTGACCCACAAATTTTTTGGTCATTTTCCAGTTGGAGATATTAATATCTCTAGACTTTATTTTTTGACTCTAAATTAATTATTTTTTCTGGCTTAGAATTTAATTTTTATTTTGTTATAAAAATTAATCAATTGACAAAAGAGGGGATTAATTATTTTTCCACCCTCAAATACTTTAGCCATGATGTCTGATTGCGAGGGACCATGCACTAAAATATTTTTACATCAGATAATTACAAATTCAACCTTCAAAGGGGGAGTGTCCATTCGTTATAGACCGTAAAAAATTACCCAATTCTACAACACAATATGATCTAGTAGACCAAGTGATCTGTAATAAAATAATTTAGCCAAATAGCTTAAATTATTCCCAAAACACTTTTACAATAGACTCTACTAAAAACACTAGGACTCACCTAAGACTTCGTCAATAAATTCCACCCTAGCTTTGGGGTTTAAGCTAGAGGGAAAAACGATGCCTATTATCCGTGTTTAGAAACACACATGATGCGGTGAGACGAAAAACCTCCTAGGATGAAATTCGTCGCCAAAATCATAGGCCTACCTAGGTTGTTACATAATTAAACAATCGTACTAGCATCATTTGCATTGCAACTTGCAGAAATTGGTTTTACAATGACATAATAAATTGTTGGCTGATGATTTTGAACTTAGAAAAATTTTGCACAACTGCTTCCTTCGACTTGTGAAAAAATAGGTGCAACAAGATCCAAGTTAAAACCCTAAGTTCATCTCACCGCAAGAAAAAAAGGAGCCTAATTTGAAAATAATGGAAGGACCATTTTCTTGTAAGGGTATTTTAATTACACATCACAAATTAAATACATTAAGAAGGGCTATCCAAGGGAAAAAAATAATATCATTATTAGTACAAGCAATGAAGAAAATTACATAATTATTAATTTGGCGAATCGATTGTTAAGATCAGATGCCAATGTAGGCGAAACAACATATTTTTTTGGAAAAAAATATGAAATTAATTATTTACAAATAACAATAGATCATTATGAGTACATATCCCAATTTCGTGTTGTAAAAAGGTATGACATAGAGGTTGACATAATTCTTGGTCAACCTTGGTTTAGAGAATTGGGTGCGTTCATGTTAAACATAGAGATTTTTTTTTTTGATGATTTGTTATGAGGGGAATATGATCACATTTCGAGACATAACAATGAAGTCAAAATTGATAATGTCATCATCAGAAGACTTTAAAGATATTACGAAATTAATACTTCAAAAGAATCAAAACACAATACTAGAGAAGCAAAAAGAGCTTGAGGAGGTCTTATCTGATAAAAATGAAGAGAATTCTTGTTTAAAAGATCATATCCAAAAACTACTTGCACATGTCAAAAAGTGTAAAAGTAAGAAGCACAAGTTAGTACAAGAAAAATAAAGTTTTGACAATAAATTCAATTAAATCCTATCAGAGAAAGAAGAGGAAAATTATGGTTGAAGTGCCTTAAAAAAATTTATTGGGCAAATCAAATGTTTAAAAGACTACAAGCATGAATGCCAATATAAAGTTGACTCAGAAAATGAGGAACTATTATGTCTCAAAAATCATAATCAATGTCTACTCACTCAAATTAAGAAACATAAAAATGATATGAAATCATTGAACAACAAAATAGAAGAATTTATAATGAAGGAAGTGTCGAAGTCTTCAATCCAAGTTGAAGAAAAAGATATGAACTCCGACCCAGTCAATATCAGAACTCAAGAAGAAGAGAAACCTATAGAAGTTAAAACATATTCATAAGTTGTGGTTCAAACGATGGACATTCCAAATGATGATGCCAACTCAACAACAACAACATCTGAAGGAAATCAGGGAACTGCCACTAACATGATAAGGGGAAGTCCAACCAGAAGAACTCCTTTGGACATCCAAATCACAAGAACATACTTTCCAATCAATCTACGTACCAGTATCACTTAGAACAAAAACATCACATTTATGTTCCAAAGAATACTGAAGTTTGCAAAATCCATTATGATGATAATAAGTAATTGCAAATTTCCAGCGACCGAAAGATTTCACAGAGGATTAATCTAGGATGGTCAGATCTATTTTCGATTCGACAATTTTATTTATCGCTCCAAGGATCATACCGTCTTGTAACAATGAAGATGACAGTTCCGCGGCAAGTTGAGAAAGAGATCAAGGCTTTTCATCAGTAAGCTTTGAGGACAAAGATTTTTGAAGAGGAAGGCAATGTTATGAATAAAAATATATATAAAATAATACAAATAATGTAAAACAATAATGTTAATAAATAATGATTAATTATTAACTAGTTAATTAAAAGGCATGTCCCTAAGGACATAACTGTTGGTGACGAGATACATGCCTAGGGAATATAAGCAGACCCTCACCCTCATTGTAATCATCTCATATCATCACATCAATTCTTTTATATAATATTTAATATATAATTACTGTCCTACTATGGATGTCTATGTTTTCGAAGTATTTAGAAGATTACTCCACTGCGTATACGAACCTTGTTCGTTACATACAAACATAAAGGTTATTAGCATATAATACAAACATATTTTGATAATAGAGAAACCAAACATACAAGAGGAGACAAGGAACAATATAGTTATCTTTTGGTAAAGTAGTGAAGTCTCCCTCTTAATCCAATCTTGAGGGATACCTACAACTTATAATTCAAAAATGTTCTAACAAGACATGTTAGACCTACAAATTCTAGAACCAAAACATAAAGGAAAACAATTCAAAACTTTAAAATAGAGGGATATGTAGGGATAGTATGCCCTAACAGTCCTTGGAAAATAGATCTTTGATCTTAGATTCTTTAGCCTTGTTCTTCTTTGGTGGACCTTCATCAACAACATTCACATATTCTCTTTCTCTCATCTTATTCCTTGGACTATCTGGACAATGAATTTTGTAGTCACCCATCTTGTGACAATTTTAACATTCAATTTGGGATAGGTCAACTTTCTTCTTTGGTCCTTTGAATTTCTTGAAAGTTCCATTCTTCTTGTGATGAGCAGAATAAGCATTAGGGGTGTCTTCTTCTTCATCCTGCTCCTTGTTGTTTACTAACAATACTCAAGCTTTTTCTTGACTGCATGCATTCCACATTTGCTCAAATGTTGGTGTATCCTTCCAGCTCTAAAGTCCTGATGCAAAGGCACTCCAAGATTTTGGTAGTCCTAGAAGAGTAGTAATTACGAGCTCCTTTTCTGGGACAACTTCATCTATTTCTTGGAGTTCATCTCTGATTCTAGATATCTTTATAAAGTAGGATGACACAGTGTCATTTTTTGTCATCTTAATAGTCCTTAATTCATTCTTGAGACTTGTTATTTAACCAATGTTATTAATTGTGAATAGTTTGGAAAGAGCCTCATACATTTCTTAAGCGAAATTTATGTTGGATATGTATGGGATCAGGTTGTCCTTAACTCCATCCACTATTAGGTTCATAACTAATATTTTTGTTTCTCTGAACTTTTCTTTCTCTGTTTCGCTTCATTCATCTGTAGGCTTCTTGATTTTTCTTTGAACAAGATTCAAAACTTTGTTCTTTTCGAGAATAAGATCTATCCTCTTTTTCAAGACCCTGTAGTTAGAGGCTCCTTCTAGCTTGTTCTCTGCCTTCAATGAATTTGTCATATTGATATCTTCTACTCCTTGCGACCTGACCTTGAAACTCCTTATTCTCCTTTCACTAGATCTTCATGTTGCCTTTTTCTTCCTTCTTTCACCTTAGCTTAGATCGCATGTTAGAAAATTAGAACGGTAGAAAGATTTTCTTATGTTGATAATTACTTGTGATATTATTATGTTCTTATTAGCTTCTTTATCTTCTTTTCATCAAGCAATCATTAAAGCAAAAACATAAAGATCATGGACACCAGATGTAGGCGCTCAGCTAGGGATAAAACCCTTATATAGAGGAAAACCAAGTCAAAGAACTCTTCCCTCAGTAGATTCAAAATGAAATAGACCAAGACCATAGACCAACAAACCTTCCTCCTCCACCAAGTCAGCCTTCCAAGATGATTTAACAATTTACAATAATCTCTTCTTGTCTAGCAGCTTCAACCCAACATCAACCAAGAAATTTCCGCCCTAGCTTCACCAATAGCTTTAGAATTTCGGCCTTGCCAACAACTGCAAAATTTTAGGACCCTGCAATACTCCAAAACTTCGTACGTGTGGGATAGGAGAGAGAAAGACATGACTTCTCTTGCTTGATAAGGTCCTCCTTCTTCGCTAGCCCTTTCCTCTTCTTTGTTACAAACATAAAATTGTATAAAATAAAATAAACATAAATAATTATAAATAATGAATAATCAAAATAATGATTATTCAAACAATCATTAGTAAATTGGAAAGGCATGTCTAAAAGACATGCCTAATCATGAAAGGACACCAGCCTAGTTATATAAGTAGGGCCTCATTGTAACATTCATTATCACTTGTACATTTTATATATGATAATAAATTATTATTACAAATACCTTTTGTGTATTTTTACATTAAGTCAACAAGCTTTAAGTTTTGTTGCTTCAGTGGTATCGTAGCCATGTGAGACTTTGAACGTTATTTGCCGCACAATATAACCATGCGAGTCCTTGAATGTTGTTCGCCACACAATATGCCGTTAAGTTTTCGCCCTGAATTTATTGAGCAGTTTAGAAAATTCAAGAAGCATTTTAGCGATTAGAAAAATCATGTGCAGAAGTTACAACGCGTTTTAAGAAAAGTTATGCAAAAATCCATAATAAGGAAGATGATAGCAACAGTGAAGAAACGAAACAAGGTGAAGCAGGAGAAAGAGAGAAAGAGAATACAGTTCAGTGACGAACACTAAAAGTGGAACATGGAAAATGAAACAGGAAAAATTCATATTATACTGTTGCAATAATCCAAAACTCAAGCCAGGATGTTGAGTCTAAGAGTAAAGTTCATGATGTATGGTCAAGTTCTGAATCCATCAAAACACTTGTTTCTGTGAAACACGTGGAGTCTGAAGCTTCAATTGAATGCATAAAAGCAAACCAAGGGAGTGTAAACATAGAGCCAAGTACCAAGGCTGATCTGAAGGATTCTTCTGAGAGTAAGCAACAACAAGTTCATATAGACTCTAAATCTTCAGTTCACTATGTAAATAAGAACCAAGGGATTGTAACTATAGAGCCAAGTACGACAGCTGAGAGCGAGCAGCAGCAAGCTCATGTGGAGTCTGAAATCTCACTTGAATACCTGAAGGGAAGCCAGGGGAGTGTAGTTATAGAGGTAAATACCACAGCTAATCAGACATATTCAACTAAGGGTCCACAACAACAAAGTGGTGAAAAAAAAGACACGAACATTCTGGAATATGGTAAAGATGTTGAAGAATCTTTTGAGACCGCAAGGCACTCAACTAATGTTAAAGTTGATGATTCTTTGTTACGTTTTGTTAGGAAAAGGAGTTCCAAAAGAAACACACAGACTTGATGAGAAAACATGATCAATTAAATATGATCTTATTTGGGAGGACCCAGGTCTTTTGAGAGGCCAATCATTTTTTATCCCTGGTTCTGTTGATTGTGATGACAATCTACTAAGCCAGTGGAACTTGGTGGCACCACCACTTTATCTATGGAGTCGACCAGATTGGAATGAAACACACAAGACAATAGCAATTAAACAGGGACATACTGTGAGAGATAACATTCATGGTGTTTTCGAACCATTTCCATCATTTCTCTGCTGCGCGGGGGCTGAAGATCTCTCTAAATTTGACAACTGCCTTGCTAATGAAACATTGAGATGCAAAGGGTTTAAACCCAGACAGACGACGACTAAATCCACATCGTCTGCCATGGTGACCACGTCACCGTCTTCATTTGCATATGTAATGGACATGTCTACATTAGGGTTTAAGAGCTCGCAGATTTTGGATTTGAGAGCATCGAGATTTAATTCTGGAACATATTCTTCCCTGAGTTGTAATGTTAAATGCCGAAGGATACCATGGCAGTTAACCTTCACAACCAGAGGCATGTTAATATGCGAATCGCGACAGAGGATGCGAGAGGTCCAAATCCCAACTCTGTCTAAAACACTGATGTTCACTGTCCATCCTCATCCACCAACCCCGTCACTTCCGTAGCTGAACAACTCACTTTCCATCTGTTTCCATATTATCCGTTGCTCCATTGAAACAACATGACACAACGATTTTGTCACCTCCTCCCTGTGTTGTCGGTCTGCTGAAAGCTTCACCCTGCCGATTGTCTTCTATCTTGCCTTCCCCCGTACCTGTCCGTAGTCGGCGTCTGTCCGCAACCAGTGAACTCACAACATTGCCAAGCCGTAGTCTGTCGTGTCACCTTCCTCCCTATAGTGCTCGTCATTCCAATCCGCTGCCTGTCAGCCTGTCTGCCAACACCTTGACAACAACCACTCGACCAGTCAACAACGTCAGTCGTCAGTCTTCAGTCTTCCCTTGTTTACGCTTGCTTCTGTCTCATTCAACTGCTGTCTTCCCCGATAGTTCGACAACCCATATCACAAGTTCATGTCATCGGTCACGTCCATTCAAGGCAACCGTTGTTCCCATTCATTCGATCGATTTTCATCGGTCACATCCATCCAGGCCTGAGCTTGATGTTGCTGATGAACCCATGGATCCCATGAACTCCTTGGATCCTTCTCCATGTGCTATTAAAAGATGATTATGGTTTCGTGACACTTTACAGGATGCTGATAGACATGCTGATAGAAAGCAAGAAACCATGCTGATTCCAGGGATATGTTGTAGCCATGAGCAACATTATTCAAGTTGAACCATGCACTTTTGAAGAAGTTGTGAAAGCTCAAGTGTGGAAAGATGCAATGGCTGAAGAATATGAGTCCATCATTCATAATGATGTATGGGAAGTGGTTCCAAGACCCCAAGCTGCTAGCCAAGGATGGTCCCTTCACCAAATGAATCAGAAGATTGCTTTTTTGCATGTCTTCCTCAAGGAAGAAGTATTTGTGGAGCAACCACAAGTCTTTAAAGTACATTATTGGAAAACTCATGTGTTCAGACTGAAGAAATTCCTCTATGGTTTGAAGCAAGCTCCAAGAGCTTGGTATACCTGCATTGGTAGCTTTGTGCTGAAGCTTGGTTTTACTAGAAGTAATGCTGATCCAAATCTTTACTTCAAATCAGTGTAAGGTATGCCTTTTTATTTTGGTATTATATATTTATGATTTATTTTTGACTGGTCGTAAACCACTTATCGTCCAGTGTAAGAGGGAGTTAGTGTTGAAAAATGTGTGACTAGATTCGGTCTTCGTAAGTATGAAATTAATTCTTGAAATTGTAAATTATAAAATGAAAAGAAATTATTATTGAAGCATGGATTTCATGCTCAATTTCTTTATTTTATAGGTCAAGCACATATTAAAGTGCTTCTAGGATTTGTCCTGGGCATAAGAGTCATTGTCATATGCTGAAGACTCTATGGGCACATTGTAAGTTGTAAAGAGAAATTTATTTTGTCTCTAAAGTGTCAAAATACCTCCAAGATCAAGTCGACCTAGAGAGTTGCCAAGTTGGCCTACATGAAGAGCCACGTCTCCCTTGGAAGAGGTCTATATAAGGAGAGGAACTCGACCTCCATAAGGTATTCACTCACTCTCACTCATATGCGAAGAATAGGACAAGAAGAGGGTCGAAGAAGTAGTCAAAGGAAGCCGAGTTGCTTGGATTGGGTCTCTCTCTTTCCTACGCACAAGTCGAAGCTAGGGTATTCTTGGGTTCGATCTTGGTGGAGAGGAAGAAAAGAAGGCAAGCGAAGGGCTACTAGGGAATCACTATAGTCCTACATCTCAAGGAAAGGCCAGCGAAGGGAAGGAGGAAGCTCTAGAAGGAGATCGAAGTCTCCAAGTGAAGTTGCAGTAGTTGCAACAGTGCAGAAATTTCAAACTTTCTGGTGAGGTTGAAGAAGTTGTAGCTAGAGGCCATGTCGATCTTGATCTTAGAGGGTATTTGTGTATGTCTCTAGGTCATGGTATTCGTCAATTGAAGAATCTATAAGAAGAGAAGATATTTGCATGTTTTCCCCTCAAGAGGAGGGGTTTTGGCTTTGGCTTGCATCCTATATACTGTTTCACTGTTCTTATTGTTTTGGTAGCTGTTTCATGTATTGCACACTGTAATAATAAGGAACAAAGATAAGAAGTAAAAAGATAACACAAACAGTTATCAAGAAAATAGAATAAACTTGTTCACTGCCCTATTATATTGTCAACATGGTATCAGAGCTAAGGTTATCTAAGGGCATCATGAAGTTCATCAAGAAGATTGCAAGCCATCTCAAGAAAGGTATCAAGAAAGTGTGGAACTTCTTATCTTCTTCAAAGAAGGTATCATTCAAAGATAGGAATGAAGGTCTCTTCTCGACTCTCTCTAGTACTTTCCAAGAAGAAGACGTTTGGGTAATTGATATTGGTGCTTCAAGACACATGACTGGTCACTCAAGCCAGTTGAAGACATTATCAAAAGGAAAATCCACGTATTCAGTGAAACTTGGAGACAACGATAGCTATCCCGTGAAAGGAATTGGATCAACATCTATAAAACTCAAAGATGGAAGCAACATCCACCTCAATTTTTAATTCTTCAATATTGCTCTATGCTGTATCAAGAAAGTATGGAACTTCTTATTTTCGTCAAAGAAGGTATCATTCAAAGAAAGGAATGAAGGTCACTTCTTGGCTCTCTCTGGTACTTTCCAAGAAGAAGACGTTTGGGTAATTGATATTGGTGCTTCAAGACACATGATTGGTCACTTAAGCCAGTTGAAGACATTATGAAAAGGAAAATCCACCTATTTAGTGGAACTTGGAGACAACAATAGCTATCCCATGAAAGGCATTGGATCAACATCCATAAAACTCGAAGATGGAAGCAAAATCCACCTCAGTTGTTAATTTTTCAATATTTCTCTATGTTGTATCCGTTACTTAAGCCTAGATCAGATTTTCATTAACAATGTATTTAGATCTATGCAATATAAATAACCATAAACTGTAACTGAAGATAGAACAATGTACGCAAAGACAGAGAGGATAATATCAAAACCATAAATTGGTCCAAGACCAAGGAAAAACTCCATTGTGGGGAAACCCTTTCAAATCTTCTTTTATAGATTGTCTTGAAAATATTTCAACGGAGAGTACAATGAGGCTAGTACATGGATACAACAGAAATAGACATATCTAATCCGCGGAATGTTAGATCTACAATAGTAAAACACAAAACCAATGGATCACAAATACCAAGTGATCTCAACTGCCTAGATCTAGATCTGGATTTGGAATACTGTCGATAACTGATCTGATGTGACTATGACTACATGACGGATGAGTGATGACACTGCACAAACAACTGACTGAAAATCAAATTCGATCTGCCCAATAACTCTCAGAGCCGTGACCTTGACATGCCCTGCCAGTGGCTAAACTAGCTCTGAGCCGCTACCGGGAAGTTCTATGCCCGCGGCTTAGGGCCTGAATACCCTAGAAACTTGGTTGCGCCCTAAAGCCTACCTGCAGGCGACTTTACCAATTCAGTTGCGACCACAACAAGCTTACCCTGTGGCCCAAGCCTAGTAGAGCCGCTACCTCAAGTTCTCCTGCCTGCAACCTAGATCCAAAATACTCAGATCTGAAATGTGCCTCTGTTTGTGATCCCGATCCACTACGTGAGCCTCTTGCGACGTACTTGAGCGTGCTAGAAAACAAAAATACGACCAATAACCAAAACAACATGAAGAAGATCTCATGAGCAAATGTGTGCAAATGAACTTGGGGTTACTTTTATTTATAACTTTGTGCGGGACTGCTTGGGGTTTTGACCAAATCAACATGCGGTTAGGCCAACTCATAAAATAATAAAATAAATCATAACCTAACTTCCACTTAACCGATTGGGACAATCTATAGATCGATTTTGATCCTATCGAAAAGTGGAATCTAATTAACTTATTATTTTAATCATCTGAGCTGTCTAATGTAGAATTTGACCCTAGTTGCAAAAATTAACATCAATAACATTTTATTTGTTCCAAGTTTGCATAAAAACTTACTCTCTATTTCAAGCTTAGAAGATAAAGGAGATAGAGTAGCCTTCATTGATGGAAAGGTTATTGTTTGGGGAAAAGAATCAAGTATAGATCAAGCCAAGGTTATTGGAATTCGGGAAGGAAGGCTCTACAGATTAATATGTCCTATAGCCCAAGCCCTAGTTCACATTGAAATTAGCCCATGTGAACTTTGGGATCGAAGATTTGGTCATCTCCATTTGAAAATCCTCCCATCTCTAAGTTCGATAGTAGATGGAATTCCTAACCTGAAGTAGGATGATGATGGTGTCTGCGAAGGATGTGCATTGGGCAAGAATATCAAGAGACCATTTGGAAGCAATGCTTCATGGTCAAAATAAATATTGGATCTTATTCACTCTGATGTATGTGGTTTGGGATATCGTACCTATGCTCGAAGACAAATCTGTAGTTACTTCCAAGTGGATCTATAAGATCAATCATGCGGATGATGGAAGTATAGATAAGCATAAAGCAATATTTGTGGCTAGAGGCTTCTCCCAACTTGAAGGCATCGATTATGAAGAAACATTTGCTCCCACAACAAGATACACGACAATTCGATCATTAGTCTCTCTCGCAGCATCGATGGGATGGAACATTCACTAGATGGATGCCAAGACTGCATTTTTGAATGGCACGATAGATGAAGAAGTCTACATAGAACAACCCTTGGGATTTGAAGTCAAGGATAGGAAGGCATATGTTTGTAGATTGAAGAAAGCACTATATGGCCTCAAGCAAGCACCAAGGGCATGGTATGCTAGGATGGACGCATATCTCCAAAGGATAGGCTTCATGAAGAGTTCTGTTGACCCAAACCCTTACATTAAGGTTGTAAGAGGCAAACCTGTAATTATTCATTTGTATGTAGATGATCTTCTCTTGACAGGTGTAGAAGGTCAAATTGAAGAATGTAAGAAACAACTAGCAGCAAAATTTTACAGGAAGCATCTTGGGCTGATGCATTACTATTTGGGACTAGAAGTCTGGCAAGGACCCGATGAAATATATTTGGCTCAAAGGAAATATGTGATCAAGATGTTGAAGAGGTTTGACATGATGGATTGCAAACCGATGACCACTCCGATGATCACTAACTTGAAGAGGCTAAGGAGTTCTGAATCAAGCCCCATGGATCCTTCCAAGTATAGACAACTCATTGGCTCACTGATGTACTTGGTGAATACTTGACCAGAATATGCTTTGCAGTAAATGTTCTTAGTCAATTCCAAGTGGAGCCGAAACAAGATCATTGGATAGCAACGAAACATATTTTGAGATATCTGCAAGGAACCATCAACTACTGTCTAAAGTGTGATAGAAGGAATGATGTCCAACTAATTGGATATACAGATTCCGACTTTGGAGGCAGTGAACAGGATGGAAGAAGCACTACAGGAGGATGTTTTAGCTTGGGATCCTCCATGGTCTCATGCATGAGTAGAAAGCAAGACACTGTTGCTTTGAGTAGTGCTGAGGTTGTGAAGTAAGCAGAGAAGCGGTCTAGTTAAGGAAGTTGTATCCGACCTGTTTGAAGGACCGATGAACCCTACAGTGATACCTTGTGACAATACAAGTTGTATACGTTTGTCTGAAGATCCAGTATTTCATGGAAAGACAAAGCATATCACTATATTCGAGTGCTAGTACAAAATGGTGTGCTACAACTTCAGTATATCTCCACTGATGAACATGTAGCTGATATATTGACGAAATCACTTCCAAACAAGAAGCTTGTGTGTTTAAGAAACAAGCTTGGTTTGTTGGATGTATCCTCCCTGTCTAAGAGGGAGAGATAGACACTACATTATTGTCTTCATTTGAAGAAAGAATGGAGGATTGGGTAACCATTTGACATTTGATACTCTTTGAGAATGTGGTAGGGCATTCAAGATAAGAGTAGTCGTGGACTGATATTCTTTGAGGATTAACTACCCAAGATAAGAATAGTCCAATGGAATGTCATACTCAGTGAACACCCGAGTGGAGTATTTACCTTGAGAGACAATGATGATGGTGTCTATATGTCATTGGTCTCGCCAACATTGTGTGCTCTAATCTTGTGGAGAGATAGAGATGTTAGTGAAGGCCTTGCTACGTGACAATGCTGGTTAATATGATGCTAGACAAATGGGTTACCAATCCGACTATTCTTATGAGATCTCTTTAGATTGAGAATGATCAGGTACCTCCTATGAATACCTTGTTGAGTTTTTTGAGTGTTGGGGTAGCATCAGATGTGTTCTAGCTCCCAAAATTTGTGGAGGGATCGAGTACATGAGATCTCCAAGACCCAGAAAGGGATTTGGGAAATTCCATCCAGTTTGGGAGATAATTAATTAATTAATATTTTTAATTAGGGACTTTAAGTCTAATTTAGGAAAATTAAAATATTAAAGGTAATTAATTTAAACATGTGATGGAAATGACTCAAGTCACACAGATCAAGCTTTCTTTTAATTTGAGCCATTGATTCAAGATTAGATCATGGTTGTTGGTTTCCCAAAGAGAAAGTATAAAGGAAAGGCTTGGGGTCAGTTGGAGAACACACACATGGAGGTAGAGCACTGAGACTAAGCTGAAATTCTAGGGTGGGTTTGCTAAGAATTTTCAGAAGTGTTTCAGTTGCGAAGAGGGGTAGTATTCGCCAAGGGGATGATCTGATCCCAGTGCCAAGAGTCAGCGAGAGGCAGAGAGGCAACAACCAGGAGCAGTGCAGAAGAGTAGGGACAGCAATAGCAGCTACGCAGTAGTTGCGCAGCGCAGAGGGCTTCAGTGGCTACGCAGGCCCAGAAAGGGCATCGTTGAGCCAGCATGAGACCTCCAGGGTTACGCAGAGGCCATCCAGGGCAGCGTAGTGACTACGTTACCCAGTCTGGGGTTACACAAACCTCTCTAGGCCAGCGCAGAGGTACACAAAGTCTAGTAGGGCTGACGCAGGGGCTTTAGGGGCAGCACTGTGGTTTCTAGAGGCAGAAAGTGGTTGAACCCTGTAAACCCTGTTTGAGGGTGTGGATCAGCCAAGTTTTTAGTCTCCAGAATAGCAGGTTAGCTGCAGATCTATTTTTCTCTGTCGGGTTAACCAGTAAGGTACCCATATTTGCTGTATTCAGAAACCACTTAATAATATAAACCCTCCAGCAACCAGAAGACTGGTTTTCCCGAATTGGGATTTTTTGGGGACAGTTGTCCAGAAAATCTTGTGTCATTTTCACTGTGTGCATGTATCTTTTGCTTAGATTTGAATCGGTGAAAGTTTGTTATGTGTTTACTTCGATGCTAATATGAATTTCAACATTAATAACTAGAGTAAGTAGGAGAAGTATAACGAGATCTAACAATAGGGTTTCTGCATAAAGTAATATTCATAAATTTTCACATGGTATCAGAGCGATTGCAGATCTGGCAGGATCATCAACAGAAGACTGAAGAATCCTTGCTGCAGAAAGCAACAAAGAAAGCAGCAACAGTCGCAGAAATCTGGACCAGAAGGGATAGCGCAACAACAGAGGGAGCAGAGCCGCACAAAAGCCAGAGTGACACAGTCCTACACAGTCTCCAAGCAGGCCCACGTACTTACTGCGTAGAGGCAACGCAGAGACAATGCTGGGACTGTCTGCTCACGCAGAGGGCAGCTAGGGTGACGTAGATCTGAAGCGTCGCTGATTCAGAGTGTCAGAAGCAGTGCTGTAGAGCTTCAGAAGTTGTTGGTGGGGTTAAATTTCTGAAGATTTAGAATTTAGCCTAAGCACTAGGTGACAAAGAGCAAGAGGAATACAACTTCTCAGAGGGTTTCCAACCAAAGAAATATGCATATTGATCAGAGGATCGAAGAGAGTTGATTCGTTTGATTTGGCAGACTTCCAAGAGAGGAGGTCAGTTGTCAGAGGGAGCAGAGGGTGCCTGTTTCGACAAGGACCCTAGATCCAAATCTTTAGCATAGAGAGGAGTTCCGACAGATTTGCTGAGCATATCGCACCTCACGGACTACGTGATTAGGATAGGTTGGACGGTCTGTCCAACTTTGCAGTCTGGAAGGCCAGAATTCTGGTAGTCATCGAGGCATACGGTCTAAGGGACCATGCAGAAAAAGTCCTGCAACGCCAATCGATGCTGCTCTCCTAACGAAGCATGAGGAAGCTGCGACACATGCCAAACACTTCAAAATGGATGGGGTTAAGGATCATATAGTACCACATATAGCCGACAAGAAAATGACTCAGGAGATGTGGAAAGCCTTAACTGCCCTATACGAGGGAAAATCCGTCCAAAGGAGAATGCTTTTGGAGAACCAAATGCATGGCCAAGGGAGAAGAGATTGAGCCCTTCCTTTTCAGATTACAGGCGATCAGGGATCAATTGTCTACCATGGGAGCAAAAGTGGAGGATGATGTGATGGTGAGGATTGCACTCAATGAGGTCACAAAGCACTGGGAAACTTTTGTCCAAAGTATGTTATGCAGAGCGAACCTTCCCAACTGGGACAGTATATGTCACACGGTTCGGGTTCGAATTCGAGTTCAGCAACGATTAAGTTCGATTCAAATTCGAATTTTTTGTTGAGGTTCGCATGAGGTTTGGCATTAAGTTCGACTATATATATATATATATATGTATCAAAATCAATCAATAAAGTTATATGAATAGCAATGAGAAGGGATGAGTCACAAATCACAACCACTATTCACTTCACGCTCCGAGAGGCAGGGACAAGCAGCGCCTAGAAATTGAATTCAGGAAATTGTAGAGAATACAACACTGAGCACAATAGAGCGAGTACACTCAGGCTGAAGTTGGCTTGTGAAAATCTATCGACAACCATAGTAAAAAAAAACAAACAGTGGCCACTACGGGAAACTAATTGGTGGGAAGCAGAACAAGAGAAAACCATGTGTTGCCCATGGTTTTTCTCATAAACCTTAAAACAACTGACAAAAACTACCCAAACTCTAACCTCAAACCCCAAATTTTTTTTTTAAATTATAAAATTTGGCTTCGGGTTCGCCTTCAGGTTCGAATTTGTTCAAATTCGGCGAACCCTGTGACATAGACAGTATGTGGGTGATCCTCCATCAAGAAGAACTTCGTCGATTCACCAAGAGACAGTACATCACGGGATTAAGTAAGGTGAAGAAGGAAGAGGAAGAAGATGCAGCCTTGGCATCAAAGAGGCAGCAAGGGAGGAAGAAACGTGATCTATCCAAGATCAAGTGTTTCCATTGCGGCGAACTAGGACATTTTGCTAGCAATTGTCCCTAGAAGAAGAAGGACAAGGAAGCTTCTACCTCCAAGGCTGTTGTGGTGGACGATGGTTCTGAAGATGATGTAGCCATGAGTGCTCATGAACCACGAAAGTGGGGTGGCATGGATCTGTAGAGCGACTATAGAGCAGTGGCAGGATCCTTGAGCAACTCATCTCTTGGATCACATCTGAGCTACGGGAGCCTTAAGACAGTAGCGGGACAAGTGGAGCAGTTGGTGTAGAGAATCATGGATGGAGCAGAGGCGGAGCTGAGAGCTGGAGGGAGCAGCACAGTGCAAATGCAACATCATCGTGGCAGCGCAGCGCAGAGGAGGCTGATGTGACTTCAACAGCGCAATGTAGGCTGGCTTATGTAGAGCAGAGTTGCAACAACGTAGTGGTTTCAGGAGGACAACGCAGAGCAACAATTGATTGACATTTAGTGATGAGAAAGCAGCCCAACTGACTTGTCTGTCAAAGAATGGACAGGAGTTTTAGTTGTTTCCCTCAACAACTGAAGTTGCAGTGCAACAAATTGAGAGGGAGCAACAGTACAGTGTGGCAGTGGTGGTGGCAACGTCATGGGCAGCAGTACAGAATGGCAACAGGAGCGTAGTGATGAAGGGTAGTAGGTCCAGCATTAGCGCAGAGGCCTACATCAGAGATCAGTTAGAGATTCAGGTTGAAGTAGCGTTGCACTAGAGCACATTCATCGCTAAGAGGGAGTGTTGAGTTTTTTGAGTGTTGGGGTAGCATTGGATGTGCTCTAGCTCCCAAAATTTGTGGAGGGACCAGAGTACATGAGATCTCCAAGACCCAGAAAGGGATTTGGGAAATTCCATCTAGTTTGGGAGATAATTAATTAATTAATATTTTTAATTAAGGACCCTAAGTCTAACTTAGTAAAATTAAAATATTACAAGGTAATTAATTTAAACATGTGATGGAAATGACTCAAGTCACACGAATCAAGCTTTCTTTTAATTTGAGCCATCAATTCAAAATTAGATAATGGCTGTTGGTTTCCCAACGAGAAAGTATAAAGGAAAGGCTTGGGGTCAGTTGGAGAACACACACACATAGGCAGAGCACTGGGACTAAGTTGAAATTCTAGGGCGGGTTTGCTAAGAATTTTCAGAAGTGTTTCAGCTGCAGAGAGGGGTAATATTGGCTAAGGGGATGATCTGATCCTAGTGCCAAGAATCAACAAGAGTCAGAGAGGCAGCAACCAGGAGTAGCGCAGAGGAGCAGTGGCAGCAACAACATCTACGTAGTAGCTGCGTAGTACAAAGGGCTTCAGCCGCTATGCAGGTGCTACGTAGGCCCATAAAGGGCAGCGCTGAGCCAGCAGGAGACCTCCATGTTTATGCAGAGGCCATCCAGGGCAGCGTAGGGACTGTGTCACCCAGTCTGGGGTTACACAACCCTCTCGAGGCCAACACAGAGGCTAGCAGGGCTGACGCAGGGGCTTCAGGGGTAGCGTTGGGGTTTCTAGAGGCAGAAAGTGGCCGAGTCCTGTAAATCATGTTTGAGGGTGTGGATCAATCAAGTTTCCAGTCTCTAGAACAACAGGTTAGCTACAGATCTATTTTTCTCAGTCGGGTTAACCAGTTAGGTGCCTAACTTTTCTCTATTCAGAAACTACTTAATAATATAAAGTTAAACCCTTTAGCAGCCAGAACACTGGTTTTCCCGCATTGGGTTTTTCCAGGGACAGTTGTCCAGAAAATCTTGTGTGTCACTTTGTCTGTGTGCATGTATCTTTTGCTTAGATCTGAATCGGTGAAAGTTTGTGATGTGTTTACTTCGATGTTAATCTGAATTTTAGCATTAATAACTTGATTAAGTAGGAGAAGTATAACCAGATCTAACAAGTAGGGTTTCTGCATAAAGTAATATTCAGAAATTTTCACATACCTCACTAGTTAAGAGGGAGTGTTGAAAAATGTGTAACTAGGTTCGGTCTTCATAAGTATGAAATGTCTTCTTGTAAATTGTAAATTATAAAATGAAAATAAATTATTATTGAAGCATGGGTTTCATGCCCAAGTTCATTATTTTATAGGTCAAGCACATATTAAAGTGCTTCTAGGATTTGTCTTAGGTATAAGAGTCATTGTCATATGTTGAAGACCCTATGGGCACATTGTAACTTGTAAAGAGATATTTTTTTTTTGTCTCTAAAGTGTCAAAATACCTCCAAGATCAAGTCGGCCTAGAGAGCTACCAAGTCGGCCTACATCAAGAGCCACGTCTCCCTTGGAGGAGGCCTATATAAGGAGAGGAACTCGACCTCCATAAGGTATTCACTCACTGTCACTCATATGCGAAGAAGAGGATGAAGAAGGAGTCAAAGAAAGCCAAGTTGCTTGGATTGGGTCTCTCTCTCTCCTACGCACAAGTCAAAGCTAGGATTTCTGTGCTAGGGCATTCTTGGGTTCGATCTTGGTGGAGAGGAAGAAAAGAAGGCAAGCGAAGGGCTTCTAGGGCATCTCTCTAGTCCTACATCTCAAGGAAGGGCAAACGAAGGGAAGGAGGAAGCTCTACAAGGAGATTGAAGCCTCCAAGTGAATTTACAACAACGACAACAGTGCAGAAATTTTAGACTTTCTAGTGAGGTCGAAGAAGTTGCAACTGGACGCTGTGCTGATCTTGATCTTGGAGGGTATTTGCCTATTTCTCTAGGTCATGGTATTCGTCAATTGAAGAATCTATAAGAAGAGAAGAGATTTACGGGTTTTCCCCTCAGGACGAGGGGTTTTGGCCTTGGCTTGTAGCCTATATACCATGTCACTGTTCTTATTGTTTTGGTAGTTGTTTGATGTATTGCACACTGTATTAATAATGAACAAAAGATAAGAAGTAAAAAGATAACACAAACAATTATCAAGAAAAGAGAATTAGCTTATTCAATTCCCTATTGAATTCTCAACAGTTAGCTTCTAAATTTGAAATGAAAGATATCCATTTTATGCACTACTTTCTGGGTCTTGAATTATGGCAGAGACCTGATAAGATTTTCCTTTGTCAAGGAAAACATGTTGTGAAGCTACTAGAATGGTTTGGTATGATATAATACAAGTCCATGAATTCTCCAATGGAAATGAATTTCAAGAAGATATGTCTTGATTCGACAAATTCTTCAAGTATCGTTAACTGATTGGGGCACTAATGTTCTTAGTGAACACTAACTGGAAATATGTTTTGCGGTCAATACTCTGAGCCAATATACAATTAAGCGATCACATGCACACTGGATCGCTGCAAAGCATGTGTTGAAACTTGATATACCTGCATGGGACCATCAATCTTGGATTGAGATATACTGCTAAAAGTGTAAGACTTCATGGATATATTGATGTTGATTTGACTGGTAACTCTGCTGTTAGAAAGAGCACTTCTAGGTGTTGCTTTAGTATGGGATCTGACAAAATATCTTGGATGAGCAAAAAGCAGAAGTTTGTTGCACTGAGTATAGTTGAAGCTGAGTACATTGCTGCTAGCATAGCTAGCTGTGAGGCAGTATGGATGAGGAAGCTCTTTGGAGAGCTATTTGAGCAAGTTCTAGACAGAATAATTATATATTGTGACAATAAGAGTGGGATTCGTCTTATGTTCCATGACAAGTCCAAGCACATTGAGATCAAATATCTCTATATCCGCGGTATGGTGCAAAGAGGAGCAATGAGGCTCCATCATATTGTGACTGATGATTAGATAAATGACATTCTTACCAAGCCTTTATCGAAAGGAAAGTTCTTGGTTTTTAAAGAGCAACTCAGATTTATGGATGCGACCCTTCTAGGAAGCGATCAACGCTGATCAAGAACACTAAGCTGCCTTTCCCCCCTGTCAGAGCTCACAGGATTAGGGAATGATGCCGAAAAGCTCCTGAGGATGACGAACCTCTTGTGTAGTGTGTGCCACAAGAGTAGGCCTCAGTATGCATCTGATCCACAGTCTGGGACATGGGAAGAGCCACCTATTTGGCCAATAGGTGTAGTGAGACTTGTCTAGGATGCAGGTGTCACACCACTTAACATTTAATGAGACTTGGATGTGCGAAATCCTTGTCATGTGTTGACTAGTGGATCCCCCCAAGCAGTGATGAACCTTGGATGTTCGGGATCCTCGTCATGTGTTGACAAGTGGATCACCCTAAGCAGTGATGAGCCTTGTATGTGCGAGATCCTTGTCATGTGTTGACGAGTGGATCCCCCCAAGTAGTGTTGAGCCTTGGATGTGCGAGATCCTTGTCATGTGTTGAATCTCCCCTATTATGATTCTTCTTCATTAGAGTGAGACATCATTGTTCCAGATGATACAGAGAAGAGATGAACATAAATGAGCAAAGAAAACAAAGATCTTTTTTACAGATTGAAATTCCTCCCTAGCTGTGTTGAAAATTGGCATCTTAGGGATGAGTTTATAAAAATAGAAAGTCTAAAAAATAGAATCTCTAAAAATAGAAACCTTAAATTAGAATTTCTAAAAATAGAAAGTCTCAAGTATGACTTTCCAAAAATAGTAAATCACCTTGCATCAATTGGTAATCAAGCATTGTTGACGGAAAATACATTTTGATCATCAATCAATCGTAATAGTTCAATTTCGACTTAATCATCAATATTATCATTAATATTATTATTATTATTATTATTTTTATGATATTATTATATTATTATTAAAAAGAAATTCAAGTCTCTCAATCATGTTATATGTAACTCTCTCTCTCTCTTAATGGATTCATTCCTTTCTCTCTTTAATGCTCTTATGTACCTCTTACACTCTCTTACACACTTTAATGACTCGTCATAAAACGATTCCTCTTACGCCTCTTTAATGCATAAGTTACATGATCCGGATTTATGCAGGAACACAGTGATATACAAAAATAAACATAAACACAGAGATGCTGCGAAAATTATACTCCATTTCATTACAATCAAATGACTGAAATATGTTTACAGACAGAATGGAAAAAAAACTAGCTAGGGCGATGGTAGCTTATCTCTAGGAAGAGATGTGGTGGTTACATGCCTCTGAACTGTGTTAGAATGAGGCTCGAAGGCCTATTTATTATTGAGAAACAATGGAAAACCCTAAATATCCAAAAACCTAACCCTAGGAGATGAAGCGCCAAAACTGTGGGCCCCGCTTCGGTAAATTGGTACATCAACTACTCGGGGACGTAACTTTGGCATATGTGATCTCCGTTTGATGCGCTCAATACCTCGTTAGAAAGATCTATTTGAGGACTACAACTTTTCGACCGATGTTGCTCCCGATTTTCCCAAAAAAGGCCGTTTAGGGCCTCAAAACGGCTTCGGAAGTTCAGGAATCGAAAAACTGCTAAAAATAGTAAACTGTGCTGAAATTAAAAAAATTGAAATAACCGATAATGGGCGTCCAAATGGAATAGGTGGGTGGCCACCAATATCCACTTGGATCATTCCTCCCCCCTTAGGAAGCAATGTTCCCCATTGCATTGAGTTCCTCCATGGGATGAGGCAAATTCTGCTAAACTTGGTATTGGATTTGTCGAAGATGTCATGGAACTGCAGGTGGACGTGCTGGATGTGTTCAGTAAATTTGGTTTCTTTATCAGCCTCAGATAGTACACTTGTGGAGTCTGTCTATGTGATCGGATGAGGTATGGCAATATTAGGCAGCGATGCTCCTGGGGTCAGATCAATGGAGTGCTTGACCTGACAGTGTAGAGGAACCTTTATGGGTGAGGAGAAAATGTCCTCATATTCCCCCATGACTTTATCCATCTGCTGCTGCCGTGCAGGGGAGCCCTATTTCGAGGTTGTGGCCACATTCTTCTTCTTGCCTTGTGGGCGAATGGTAATGCAAATAAATTTCCTAGTTTGGGAAACAAGCTTACTGCGTTGTTTTGCAGAAGTCAAAGAGATGGCAGGAGGCGGTACTACCTCCGGTATCCTATACAATTTATTTCCCAAAGTAATAACAATAGAACGAGGCCTAGACTCATACACAACATGTCGCTTCCACAAGTATGGTTGGCCCAATAATACATCAGACATATCAAGAGGAGCAACATCACACAACACCTCATCTGTGAATGGCTTGATGTTGTACGGAAGGCGGCACTGTTGGCAGACGCAAAGATCTCTTCCTTCGGGAAGCCACCCAATGGTATACGACTGCGGGTGTGCTATGGTCGATAGGCCGAACCGCTTCACGACCTCTGCTGAAATGAGGTTCTTTTGGCTTCCGCTATCGACAAGGAATTGCAATGGAGAACCCTTCACACACATTTGCGAATAGAAGAGGCGTTCCCCCTCCTCTAGATCCTCGGGATCCTCTCCCTAGAGCTTGGTGGTGGCAACAATGGCACTGGGATCCGCATCAATGATCTGCTTCCCTTTGTCACTGACCTTGTTTGGTTCTGACTCGGGATTAGAACATGCGTCTGATTCGGGTGCCTATATTTCGGCCATCGATGACTGTTTGGCCCGACACTCATTTGTGCTGTGAGTGGGGTTGCTATGAAATTCACACCACTTCCCCGTGTCCTTTTTGGATTTGTGGTGTTGTTCTGAGTCGCCCTGCTTTGCCTTTGCCCCTTTTTCTGCTATGAAATTCACACCACTTCCCCGTGTCCTTCTTTGGATTTGTGGTGTTGTTTTGAGTCGCCTTGCTTTGCCTTTGCCCCTTGGTCTGCGGTTCGGGGGAACCTTTCGTAGATCCAAAGTCTCGCTTCTTCTGCTTAAATTTCTGCTCCATCTTGGCGGCATAGTGATATGTCGTGCCAAGCGAGGAAATGTCGATGAACTCCATTTCCTCCTGAATGTATCGGTGCAAACAACTGCGGTACTTGAGCACCAAATGTCTCTCTGAATCTTTAATACCCAACTTTGTGTGCAGGGTATGGAATAAATTCATTAGTTTGTGCACATCTTGATCCCTTTGCTGCCGTAACGTGGTCCATTAAATGTACTTGTCCTCATAGCTTCCCACAGGGTAATATTGTTCCTTGATGATGTCTCAGAATGAACTCCAAGTGGGAGAAATCATGGACCGAGAAATACCCTTCCAGCAAATTCAACCATCTATCTAGATCGTCTGCATCTATCTGGCCTTCAAATACAGGAATGTCAAAGTTGACTTGTACCTTGAAAGGGGAGGCGCCTCCAGAGTGGCTGCTGGATGTAGATGCGCTGCTAGTGGCAGCTGTTGAAGGATCTAGGCAAACTTATCCATCATCGTGTTCCTCTATTTCTCGAGGGCCTCCTCGAGAAATATTTTGATAGGATCTCTTGCTCCCTCATCTTTCTTTTCTTCCGCCATGGGAAGTCATCAAGGTTTGCGAGGCTGATCTTGTAAGGGTTCAACCAGATCGAGCCCTAACTCCTTATACCCTGACCTCGTTGGGGACATGCAAAGAAAAACATAGAAAGAGCAGACCGCTTTGATACCATTGATCCAGATTTATGCAGGAGCGCAATAATATACATAAATAAACATGAACATAGAGATGCAACGGAAATAAAACTCCATTTCATTAAAATCAAATGACTGAAATATGTCTATAGACAGAATAGAAATAAACTAGCTAGGGCGATGGTAGCTTATCTCTAAGAAGAGATGTGGTGGCTACATGCCTCTGAACTGTGTTACAATGAGGCTCAAAGGCCTATTTATTATTGAGAAACAATGGAAAACCCTAAACATTCAAAACCTAACCCTAGGAGATGAGGTGCCAAAACTGTGGGCCCTGTTTGGGTAAATTGGTACATCAACTTCTTGGGGACGTAACTTTGGCATATGATATCCGTTTGACGCGCTCAATACCTTGTTAGAAAGATCTATCCAAGGACTACAACTTTTGAGGGGAACCGATGTTGCTCTCAATTTTTCCAAAAAACGTCGTTTAGGGCCTCAAAATGGCTTCGAAAGTTTAGGATCCGAAGAACTGCTAAAAATAGTAAACTGTGTTGAAACTGAAAAAACTGAAAGAACCGATGATGGGGGTCCAAATGGAATAGGCGGGTGGCCACTAATATCCATCTGGATCATTACACTTTTCTCCTAAATGCATAAGTTACACTCCTCTACTTTATGGAATAAGTTACAATCATATTTTGGCATACATAACTCCTCCTCAAGGCATGCATATTGCTCCTTTATGTCAATAATTCATTGCCCCTCCTATATATATGTGTCTCATTTAATCTCACCTCACTTGTGCATTGTGAATTCGAACTTGAGAGAGAGTTGAAGAGACTTGAAGGAGATTGTGAGAGAGAAAGACTTGGAGAGTAAGAGTAGATCTTGGAGAGCCAAAATGATTCAATGTTTGCATCAACTACTGCTATTAGAGATATTTTTCAGATTTGGGTGAACTTCTTCATTATCTCATTGTACTGTGTATCTTTGCTAAACAATTGATTTCTAATAGAAGAAGAATCTGGTTGGGTTTTCCCCTTGTAGGTTTTGCCCTGGTCATTTACCTAACTTCTCTGTGTCTCATTGAGTTCATGGTTGTCTTTCATTGTGCATATGGATTATATGGTCTATGTTCTATCTACAATTATGGTTTATATGGTTTATGTTCTATCTACAATTACTTAACTTATTTTGCAGCATAAAGAAGTTCTGGATTGAAGCGATTGTAACAACATAGAACATCAAAGTTTCAACAATATAGACTCCAGAATTGTATATGTAACTCAGAAACAATATGAATTTGCACCCTTTAATATCCATATTTATCATTTAGCGAAGTGCGGCCATCTCTTGTTTGCATCTTATTTGCTGCTTGTAATCTGGGCCCTTGAATCTTTGCAGACAGCAAACTCACTTGAGTTAGACACATTCTTCACCTGCTATATCAGACATAGGGAGTCCTGATTCCAATTCATATTCAACTATTGTAGTGAAAGTTTAAAAGCCATGAAGTGGTCTGAGGGTAAAACCCCACCAATCAGCATATACATGCTTTGAATTTGTTGATCGATGTTGGAAATACTGAGAGGGGGGTGAATCAATATTTCTTTTCAATTGTTATTTTTACCAGTTAGATCACTTATATTTAGAACACAAAATGAACAATAAGAATAAATGCTTTTCTTAATTTCTTCTTTTCAATAAATCAAGTACAATATATATAGGGCTCCAACCCTAGATGAAGACACTGATCTTCAATCTCCCAGGCTCCAACCTGTATTTTCCAAGCACCAACTTGGACTTCCAAGGCTCCAACCTTGTCATTTCTGAGGCAGCAACCTCAAGGGCTCCAACCCTATATCTGGTACAGGCTCCAACCTGGTCTCTTGAGGACTCCTATCCTCTAGGGCTCCAACCCTATCATCCAAGGCACCAATCTTGTCTCTATAAGGGTCCAACCTCCTGCTTCAATTCGTCAAGATATATTTGGTTATACTTCATGGCTCCCAATAACTTCTTCAACGAGCCTTGACAATCTTCAGCAATACCTGCTCCAAATCACTTCATCAATGACAACCTTGTCTTCTTAGAAGGTGTCTCCAAGACTCTTCATGTCACCCAATCTATTTTCAAGCTCACATCATAAGGGTCTTCAACAATGCATCATGATTTCCAAGGGTGCCTTCAAGATTAGTTTAAGTCTTCAATAATGCTTTCCCAAGATGTCTTTATAATATCTTCACAATGTCTTCAACAAGCTTCTTGATGCTAGCTTCAAGGGATGTTTCCTTATACTCTCTTTTAGAGGTCTTTACATCAACAAGGTTGCTGCTTCAATAATCTCCCTTGACATCAAAACACTGTCTTCTATAAGTTACTCTTCAGGACCTGTTTCAAGAAGTCTTCAAAACAATGCTCCAAAGGATTAGATCTGCACACTTCAAAAACAATGTTTCAACACCAAATCTGTTATGAGGTGGTTTTAAAGTTGCTCAGCCAGACTATTTCAAAATCTAATTCCAAGATCTGCATTAGCAATTCTCCAAAATGTTCCAGGGGCTAGTCCATCAAGGTCTTCCTCAATATGGTTAGTAAGAGTCTCCAATGCTCTTCATTGTTGTACAAATGTCAAACAGTATCCTTCAAAGAATACTTCATATGGGCTTCAATGCTATTTCAAATAGGTCTTTAATAGGTTCTTTAATGCAGATAAGAGACAACTCCAAAAGGTGTTTCTACAAATCTTCAACAAGGCTGCTCTAAAAGAAGTGTTTCAACAAACTTCAGTAATATTGCTCCAAGGAATTCTTTCTGCTTCTGAATCTATCCCATGTCTTCAAAAAGGATGTTGAAACACTGCTGCAAATTCCCAACTGATGTCTAAAACTTATAACTTTGGGAATACTCCAAAAGTCTCCAGGGTGTAAAGCAGTTCGAAGACTATACTTTAACTTGGTCTTCTATTCTGCTTTAATCTGCCCCAAAGGTATCCTTAATTCTGTTAATAGGACTCTCCTAAACAATGCCCAAACACTTACAAAAACTGTCAACTAAGTGTACAATGTGCTAGGCACAGATCTGAAGATAAATGTCCAAATAATTTCACACAGGTCTGTACTACAGTTCAAAACCCTTTGCTCTGAAAATTTTGTCTACAAGGAACATAAACAGGTCCGAGCTCCTTATATGCCTCTTAAGGACTTAAACAGTGATCTGATCTTAAAAGAATTGCCCAAACAATATTTTCTTATCCTCTTCGGCCTCCTTTATGCTTCTGCGCTTATTCTCTGAGATTTTGACTGAATTCCTTGACTGAAATGAGGGTCTGCGGTCTCTATATATACATATTTTGTTGCTTGAACGAAGGGACACGTCTCTGTATGGAGGCCGACTTGAAAGAGAATTTGGTCGGCTCACCATCAAAAATATATATTTTTTTTAACTCGAAAATTCAATATCTTACAAACTATTTGGAATTTTGGGGCATGTAAGAGTTCGTTGGAAAGAGGGGAAAATCCCCTTTAGGATGGTCTAGGTCCCATTGCGAAAAGATGCCTCTAAGGTGGCAAAAAATGTTTTTCTTTGTGACTGTCCTTAAATTTTATGCATATAACTATTGGGACAGCATGAGGAATGTTTGGGACAGTATGGCTTCTCCATTGTTTGGCTTATTCATCATCATAGGATCATGTAAGATATCCATGTCATCCAATAATAATGCAGTGATATGTCACCAACCAAGTGCAACATTTATTAATTTTCCATTAGGATATTTCCGAGTCCTTCTTGTCATGTCTTTCCATTAAGTGATTTCCAAGTCCTTCATGTCATGTCTCCAATTATTGTCCATGTCATTAAGACCTTCATCAAGTGCCATCACGTATGACATCATCATGTGTGGTCATTCATGTATAGTCCTTCAATATCAAGGGTAAGGACATCATCCGGGTTCTACGGCTTCTTTATCGAGAGCAAGTATACATGAGGTTATGGTGTCTTCATGGTTAGTTCAAGCATCTAGGACAAGACATCTTCTTAGTGGCTTGACATCATAATGGCATCATTAATAGCTTGACATATTCATTAACGACGTCCTTATCAAACAAGAGGGACTTGTCACCATGAGCAAGGACATTGTCATATTATGCATCACAAGAATATTTGCTATCCCAATAATGCCATATTGACATCAATGACAACCTTGATTAATTAACAACGCGCGCTGAGTGGTATGAGAGCGTAGGTCACGAGTTCGGTACACACCCGGCTCGCGTTGGGGGGGAGATTGTTGGACATTGGATAAACCAACACTCCCCGTGTGTTTCGTGACATGGACTAACCGCCTCTCATGGATCCTTATTTCTGGCGATGCGATCGTTGACTAACACCTGCAGGTTTTTGGTCTAACGGCAATCATGATTCCAACAATCTACAAATGCGAATGGGCTATTACAGACTGCAGATATTCTAAACAGTGTAGTCTGATGTATTTTGATGTTTGCAAGTGCCTAAACCATGTTGCCTGACCTGGAAAACTCTTATGCTGGAAATATTGCATCACTACTATTGAAACGGGGATGCACTGCTATCAATACAGAAATCATCTCTGCTAATGCATACTGCATTAATTGCTGCACATCTAGAAGAGAATGATCCTTTCTCTGCCAGGTAACCTTGGCAAAGGGTTCCTTAAAAATCAAAGAAGGGAAAGGACCTTGATGCCAATCTAGATGGCCAGTGTTGTCATCCGAATGTTAAAAAATGCAAAACTAAATGGTGGATAACAGTAACCATCATGACTTGCCTTGTCTGGGTTTTTAAAATTTTGGTATTAGAGCAGGTTAAGGTTAAAAAGATATGCTTATGTAGGTTAAGATGGTATGCCATGCAATTCGTAAGGTTCCAGTTATAATAGTTATTCTTTCTTGGTCCTTTTCATTCTTGAAGCCTAAGTCACATGGTTCGGGTTTGAGTTTGGGTTCGGCAACTATTAAGTTCAATTTGTGTTTGAATTTTCTGATAAGGTTTGGATGAGGTTTGCCTATATATTTTTTTCAAATATATGTATATATGTTATTTAGAATGAAATATAACATAAAAAATAAGAAATCACGTCAACAAACACATGTGAATAGGAATTTTGATTAATAAATATAAAATATATATGAAGAAATGGTTACACTGACAAGCATGATGGAGAAATGCAATTGTAGCGAATGATTTCAACACGCCAAAATTTTATAATAGTGCAATGGGTCCCATTTTTTTTTTAAACACATTTTAAAACCCCTGAATTGAACCTGAATTCAATCCTGTTTTTTTCTGATTAAATTCATGATTTGATTCAATTTGGTTCTACTTTAGGTTTGTCTTTAGGTTTGGTGAACCTCGACGAACCTAATTTTTTTTTTCAGGTTCGTCAAATTTTGAACCTGAACCTTCAGGTTCGGTGAACCCTGTGACTTAGCCTGAAGCTTTGACAGCACTCCGGAACTATTACTGCCTTTCTTCTCCCATTTCTATGAAAGGGCTAACCATGCTTGAGCTTATCCCAGTAACTTCCTTTTCCTTCCATTTGTCTTCACAATTTTTTTATGCTATTCCAGTATTTCTGTGCATTAGCTCTTTAGCTTTCTGAAAGAGTGACTACTGTAGGTTTTAGTGCCCAAACTTGTGTTTAAGCCTTAAGGGATTAAAATGAGATGTTTGTAATTTCACTCTCTACTTATAGTTGTTAAACTAACCAAGAAGTTCCTTTTCTTTTCTAATTTTTACAAGAGAAGTCTAAGATGGCTATTTTCAACTTTGACAAAATATATTTCTTAGGCATCTGAGGTAAAAGTTGTACAATAATTCTTTCTATAATTAGCAGTGTTGTAAATATCTCTAATTTCTCCCAATATTTCTGATTTTTTCAGAGTTTTTCACGTTGCCTATGTTTCCAATATTTTCTAGTTTATTGGACCCAAGTTTATACTTGTTGATATTTTTCATCGATAACTTCCAATAAGTTTATTTCTGAACCTTCAGCAATATATAAAATAGGCTTCTAGGGTTGTAAAGAAGCATTTTTTTCTCAAAAAATTGGCAATAATAATAACAATAATAATGTTATTGTGTCTCCAATTGAATTTTCGAGAAAGTTTGTAAAATTTTGTGATTTAAAAGATTTACAAACTTGAGACTAAATTGTTCTTCTTTTCTTTTGAGTAGGATACAATTCCAAAATACATGACAGAATGTGAAGTTGAATGGCTTGATGCAGAAGATCCACTGTTCCTTCTATATACAAGTGGTAGTACAGGGAAACCAAAGGTGAATATACGTGCTTTAAGTTTCGAAAATACAAGAATAGTAACTCTTTGAATACCATCCTCTTCAACATATTCTAATTTCTTATGATATTATATTCTTATTATCTTCTAGATTGTAAAAAATATTTGAGTTTCATTTTCTACTGTAGGGCGTTCTACATACTACTGGTGGATATATGGTTTACACAGCCACAACATTCAAATATGCTTTTGATTACAAATCAAATGACATATATTGGTATGTGTACAGATCCAAATTAATGGGTTAGTTGTGACTTGCTCTTCATGATTGTCTTCTTTTAAAATGAATGCAAATGTTATGAATCTGGCCCATATAACTAGTATATAAACGAAAGGCACAAACCTGTTTTGGAATGGTGAAATTTTAGTTCATTGGAGTATGATGGTATATACATAAAAAGTGGCGAGGACAATGTGATTAAAGGTGAATTGTTGTGATTTTGAGAAAAAATGTGACATCTGATACGAAAGTCTGTTATGCTTTTTATATAACCATTAAAAAGAAAAAATAAAAGATATAATATGTATAGCATTGCTATTTAAATATTATATTCTTACAATATGTTGATTGGAAAGTGCACTTGCTCTTGTCTTGTACTTATATGAATTTTGTAAAAGACAAAATTTTGGCTTCATAATGGAAAACCATAGTCCAGAAAAGAATATAAGGTTAGCATATAGGTGTACAGTACAAGCAGTTTCAAATATAGCATATTCAAAAAGTTTCTGTTACTGCTTTTGTCTCGCTGGATACGCAAGGTCTTAGGACTATCAATGGCAACTCGGAATGGGAAACACTATCATCTAGGCTCATGCGTCTCACTGTTTTCAGATGAAGGCAAATCACCTGAAGGGGGCTTTCATAATAACACTCGTGCATTATGAAGATGTCCTTCTACCTTGAGCATTGTTCAAATTTGGTTCCCTAAGGCTTTGATCTTTGGCCTAGGGAAAAGTGTCCAGAAGAATTTAATTTTTCTCCTAAAGTGACTTTATAAAGTTATGAAGTCAAATATAATTTAAAAGTGACTTTAAGTAATAAAGTTACTAAAGTCTAATTTTAAAGTGACTTTAATAAAGTCAATGTAAAATTAGAAAGAAAAAGTGACTTTGGAAATAAATGACTAAGTGGGTCTGTTGACCACACTTCGTCAACTACCCATAGCAGTACACCCCCATTTTTTCAAATGGGATTCGTCATGTTCGACGTGGTTGCGCCATTCAGATTCCATCATCCAGTTTCGATCGACAGTTTTTATAATGATGTAAACCCATTCTGCATTTTATGATGTAAATGATCTATGTAAGACCGTCCATGTATGTAACAACCTAGGTAAGCCTAGTATGTTGTTGATGACTTCCATCCTAGGAGGTGATGTAAATGATCTATGTAAGACCGTCCATGTATGTAACAACCTAGGTAAGCCTAGTATGTTGTTGATGACTTCCATTCTAGGAGGTTTTTTGCCTCACTGATTCACGAAAGTGATCGGCAGAGTTTTTCCCTCCAGCCTCACCCCAAAGCTAGGGTGGATTTTGTCATCAGCATGCTAAGTGAGTCCTAGTGTTCTATCGAGTCCTTGTAAAAGTAGTTTCAACTACTTGGTCTACTAGATCATATGTTGAGTCGCAGAACTGGGTATTTATTTAAGGGTCTATACAAATGGGTTTTCCCCCTTCATGTATGTAAATGTATTATCTCATGTAAAAGAGGGTTGGAAAAATAATTATAATCCCCTCTTAGTCAATTAATTAAATTTTCTGGTCAATTAATTAATAAAATCTTAAACCAGAAATTTAATTAATTTAGGGTCCTAAATTAGGATTAAATCTTTAAAGGCAAATTTGTGAGTCCTTGGAAAATGATTTTGAAAGCCCCAAGCCAAGGGAATTTTGAGAATTTTAAGAAATATTGGACCCTCTTGGTGGTTGAGTCAAAGTCAAAATTGTGGGGTAATTAACTCAAAAATAGTATTTTTGAGTTAATTAAAATTGAATTAAATGATAAATTCGTTTTTTCCCCAAAATTTTAATTTCAACGCTCCGGATTAAAAGATAATTAAATCTTTTGGACGGTTGAGATTATTTTGACGAGGATCATCCAAACTAGCCGTTAGAGATCTAGTTCTATATATTTAGAGGTCTTTGTCAGTGTTGGATGATCCGATTTCAGAATCGTGTACTTGTCTGGAAGCTCTTGTGAATTTTTCTTGGTGAATAAAGCATAAAGACTTTGGGGTTACAGATCTTGATGTTCCTTCTCAAATTTATGTGGTGAATTATTTCTGAACTCTGCTACTTGGTTTCTTGTGTTTTATGCTTGATGGCCTACATGGATTGATCTGCATATAGGTATCTTATGCAGTTTTCTGGATTTATGAAATAGCATTCTGATTTTTCAATGGATCTCATGTTGTTTTCTTGAATCTCTAACAGTTTAAAGCTCAGATCTAAGTGTGCAGGGGATTTTTTAAAAGATTGGGCGTTTGGGGAAATCTTCAGTTGGATCAGCCAACTCCCAATAAGCATAGATTTGATAAGCTCTTGATTTGTTAAATTCTGGGTCCATCTTATGGTATTTGGGTTTTTGCAGGGTTTCGAAGGCTTGTGCCTCTCACTTAAACTTTAAATCTCTGAAAAGTTGTGCTAAATGGATTTCAAATCTAACCATGAGGGTTTTTAATTTGTGAATTAGTGTAAATTTGTAATTTATCTGCGAGGGTTTAATTGTTTCTTGGGGTATGTCTTCAGATCTGGCTGTCTTTGCAGGTTACAGGATTAAAATCGAATTTTTTTTTTAGATCTAAGGCAGATCTAGCTTCCAAAGGCCAGATCTGGCCTCAGAATCCTCATTGTGGACATTCTGGGCGTTATTTTTAAGGTGCGTTTTAAATCTGAATTTAAATTGAAGAAAATTCTGAGTTTGCTGGGGAATTTGAATGTATTGGGTTTATCAAGATTATTCTGCCTCTGCAAAACCACTGTCTGTGCCCTAGTCTGTCCAGCCTTCATTTCTCTGCCAATCAGTTGCTCCTATCCCTGCGTCCTCATTGCTGCCTTTCTCTCCATCGGACCCTCCCATCGATCTGCATCATTTTCAGTCCAGCTTCTTCCCTTTCCGCAAGCCACAGTTTGCCCTATCTGCGTCCTCCTATCCAACCCTGTCTCATTTACTTGGCTGCATCCGCCCTCAGTTTCCCTCTGTCAAGTTCGTTTTCTCTTTCATCGAGCCCTCCTTACCCATTTGCGTTCACCCTCTTGCTGCCTGGCAGCTCGTCCCATCTCCATTACCGTCGAATCTCAAACCCTCGAAACCTTCACGCGTTTCTGCCCTCGACCTATCCTTTTTGCCGTCGTTTATCTCTCTGCCCTCATTTTTTTTTTTTTTTGCCCATCGTCCAGCTCTGAAAACCCTTCCTCCTCTTCAGATAGCCACGTCCGACCTGCACCTGCAAACAACGACAAATTCAAATCATAAAACGCAACGTCATATCCAGCGTCCAAGCTCTTCACGCCGTCAAGCTTCGACCTGCACAAAAGGAAAACGATTTATTTTGCCATCAAGCCATCAGCTTAACCTGCGTGGTCATTTTTCCTCTTGCCGTCACTCAAGCCATCGTCCGAGCTCCTCAACCTGCATAACAAACAGCTGCATAAAATCGAAACGCACGTACAAAGTTTCAAAAGCCCTTCGATTTGTTTCAATACGATTTCTTTTTTTTAAAATTGTATATAGTTTAGATTTATAACTTAGGTTCCGATTTTTATTTTTACGTTTAGTTCCATTTTGGTCGGTTTTCCATAGATTTTGATTTTTAGTTTAAGCTGTAGAAAGGGCACGTAGCTTAGTTTTTATTTCATAGTTTTAGTTTAGAATTTAATTTTAACTTTAGATTTAATTTAGATTTTAAATTCTGTTTAGTTTAAGTTTTACCTTTTAGTTTTAACTTAGTTTAATGTTTTAGATTTGGTTGGCCTTTAGATTTTAAATTTTAATTTAGTCTTAATTTAGTTCTGTTAGGATTTAACTTTTAGATTAGAATTTTGTTTAGATTTAGAATTTTGGTTTGTTTTAAAAATTAAAAATTAAAAAAAATAAAAAATTTTCAAAAAAAAAAAACTCTAAAAAATTTAGAAAATTTCAAAACTTAAAAAATTTCCAAATTTTTCTATGGTCAAGTGAGCTTTTAAAATTTTATCTTGAGATTGACTATATAAAATCTTTGACTTGCCTGGATTGAAATTAATTGAAACATTTTAAATATCTGGCATTTTCATCTCACTGTTTCATGGTTGAAGTGTCCTTCATTGCATATCATCGATCGTGTTTTTAATAAGCAGCAGTTAATCGTCATTGCTTGTTTCTAATCACATAGCGAGATCTTGTTTGACTCCATAAGGCACTGGTCTTAAAAGTGAAGTCTAATCTGTGGAATTTCGTTTATTCTGTCAAGTGCTTGATGTTCTAGCTGTGTCTCCTGGGTTTTTCTTTCATTTCATAATAGGGTCTACCTCCCTTAACTTGCAAGGAGACGGTTTAAAGAGAGAGATTGGGGATAAAGGTGACAGCCCCCAGTCTGAGCCGTTGTCGCGGTGCCCTGAACAATTTGTGCGACAACAGGGTCTTTATTAAAGTGGGGTGAATTAAAAAATAGAAAGTGAGATTTAAATGAGCATTTAATCTCAGCCCTAAATTTAAAGCTATTTCAACCATTGGATTTAGAGATTCCCCAAAAGTCACTTAGGGTTAGGTTAAAGGAGGAAAAGGAGGAAAGGTCATTCATTATTTCATGAGAAGATTGGGAGAAGGAGAGAAAGAGAGCAAGGGAGATTTCTGAGCAGTGAGAAGGAGGAGGGCAGTAGCACAAATTTTCAGCAAATCCGTATAGCAAGGCAGAGCACGAAGTTCGAGGCAAGTGGGCACGAATTTCGAGGAGAGAAAATTGCATTTATTACTGCACGTTTTTCAGGATTCCGTACATCAGATTTCAACACGAAAATAGGTCCATACAACACGGAAATCGAGGCAGCGTTTGCATAGATTTCGAGGGAGGTCGTACAACCATTCTGGCATGGTTTTCGAGGCTGTCCGTACAGTTTTTAAGGTTGTAATTTTTGTTGTAATTTTTCTGTTTTGTGGGCACAAAAACCGAGGTGGAGTTTGGCATGGTTTTCGAGATAAGTTCTGTTTCGAAGTTGCTGTAATTTTTTTGCTGTGTAAATTTCTGCATCACTGTAAAAACAATATTCAGAAAATAAAGAGAAGCTTTCGAACTGGTTTTCTTCAAGAGTTGTAGTGGGTTTTTCCAGAGTCATGTTGAGCAAAAATCACTGTGTTAAAATGTTTTGTGTCACTGTTTTAGTCTGCTGATTTTTATTTCTGCATTTTCTAGCATTGTGAAAAATTTCCAAGAATGTGTTTTCAGCAAATATTTATTTTCCAGCTTGTTGAATGTAAGGTTATGGGAAAGGGCATTTAACTAATTGGAGAAATAAGGTGAAACTGAAAACCAAGGTGGGAAAACAGAAATTTTTACAAGCATTTCTAGAAGTTACAGGATGACATCATCGTACGGCCCCCAATACACGTGTAGACATTGGATGAACTCACTCAGGATCCCTTCGGGACAACTTCGGGTTGTTTCTCATCAATTCCGAGTGGAGACTGACCACCATATACCAGGATTGATAGGATCTGCTAGGTGTGTCACCTTTAGGAGCCAAAAACAGAGCATCACCTCATTTTTAGGTGGCCTTTATACTATGGGATCAGTGGGTGATACCACTGCCTCTATAGATATTCAGGAGGATCCCTCTCTACCTTCTTCTGGTATCCTAACCAGAGATGCCTAGCCCTCTTCATTAGGAGATATTCAGACAAAAATATCAGATCGTATATACCCTGTCTCACTTGAGGATGATTCAGACGATTACATCATACTTTCAGGTTGATCTGGCCGATTGAAGCAACAAGTGACAAGCCGAGTTCCAGAGTATTTCTATAATATTCTAAATGGAAAATTTACAATGATAACAAAAACATGCAAATATAAAAACGCAAAAATTTTCAGAAACACATGCACAATAACTAGAAATTTCTCCAAATGCCCAAACTAGCCAAGCTTTTATTAATAATTGATGCTGAGATACAAGTGAGTTGAAGAAAATGCACCTGGGCTTGCACAAGGCAAGCTACAAGCACTAGGTGATGGATACAAGATATCCCTGTGAAAATTTTTGAGCACAGAAATCCCATTGCTAAATATTGATTTACTTCTCCTACTTGTTTTATTATGCATAAGTTATTTTACTGAAAATATTCAGAAAAACATCGAAGTAAACACAACTAGCAGCCTACACAAATACAGATCATTTACTGAATATTACACACATATGACAAAGGACACAGATTTTTCGGACAAATGTCTTCAGAAAAACCCAATGCGGGAAAACCGATGCAACAGATCTAAGGGTTTATTATTATTAAGTAGCAGTATTCTTAGTACATCTAGGGTGCCATAAACTGGCTCACCCAACAGAGAAAACCTCGACTACATAGGAAAAAATGTGAGTTTTACCTCACTCCCGCAAGTCCCAGCAAATCCGGATGAGCCATTGGTGAAACCCCAGCTAGCTCCGCGCAGTCTCTACACTGCCACTGCCTAAAGTTGCATGGCCCTGACTAAGGGACTGCGTCACCCTTGCTCTGCGCTGATCAGCTTCTCCCGGAGTTTGGTTTCAACACTGCCGGCTCAGAAACCCTAGTCTCTAGCTGAATTTCGGACTTTCCTTGAAGGCTCTGTGCTGCCCCTACGTGAGCCCTGTGTTGGCCTGCGTCACCCTCTCTAGGGACTTCATCACACCCTCTGATGGCTGCGTTGCCTCCATTGCGTCTCTGTTGCCCTTGCTCTGCGTTGTACTCTTGGTCCCCCTGACCAATCACTGCATCTGCCCCTCAATGCTACTTTGAATCACTCAGATCTAATCTTCGTTCGAGCACTGCTCCGTCAGAAGAATTCGATCTCTTAGATTCTGTGTGTGTTCTCCAACTGACCCCAAGCCCTGCCTTTATACTTTTCTCGTTGACACAGCAACGACCGTGATCTAATCTCTAATAAACAACTAAGATTAAAAGAAGCTTGATCCACGTCACCTAGAATGTTCTCATCACGTGTAAATTAATTCACTTTAATTTTTTAATATCCCTAAGTTAGACATAGGGTCCCCATTAAAAAATTTAATTATTTGAATAACTTTTACACTAGATGGAATTTCTCCAAAGTCAAACGCTTTTTAGGTCTTGGAGGTATCATGTGTTCGAGCCCCTCCACAAAGTTTTGGAGCTTGAGCACATCTGATGCTACCCAAAATCTCAACACTCCCTCTTAGCGAGGAATGTGCTCTAGCAACACTTCACTCCAAAAGCGTTACTTTGATCTCTGGCATTGGTCCTCTATGCTGCTGATGCTCAGCCTATATCCCTCCATCCACTGCGCTGCTGCTCCCTGTACTGCTGCCCATGATTGCCACAGTCACTACCACATCTGTACTGTAACTCCCTCTCAAATTGCTGCATCATGCTGCCTATAACACTGCCACTGCTAACCGCTGCACTGCAACTCAGTTGTTGAGAAGTAAGCAAATGAAGGACCATTACCCAATCAATTGACAAACAAGTCAATCGAGCTGCATCTCATCACTAAATCACCCTCTGCTGCTGCGCTGTGCTCTCTCTGAAGCTCTGCGCTGTTTGCTGCACTGTGTTGACCACTCTTTGTCAACGACCCCATAACAGTACACCCCCATTTTTTCAAATGGGATTCATCATGTTTGAGGTGTTCATGCCATTCAGATTTTATCATCAGTCGACAGTTTTATAAACGATGTAAACCCATTCTGCATGTTTATGATGTAAATGATCTAAGTAAGACCATCATATATGTAAAAACTTAGGTAAGCGTAGTATTTTGGTGACGATTTCTATCCTAGGAGGTTTTTTGTCTCACTGATTCATTTGTGTTTCTCGACACAAGTGATTGGTAGAGTTTTTCCCTCCAGCCTCACCCCAAAGTTAGGGTGGATTTTGTCGTCAAGATGCGAAGTGAGTCCTCGTGTTTTCTATCGAGTTTTTGTAAAAGTAGTTTGGGAATAATCCTAGCTAATTTGCTAGATTATTTTATTACAAGCTGCTTGGTCTACTAGATCATGTTTTGAGTCGCAGAATTGGATAGCTATTTGAGGGTCTATCACGAATGGGTTTTCCCCTTTCATGTGTCAAATGTATTTATCTTATGTAAAGAGGGTTGGAAAAATAATTAAATCCCCTCTCAGTTAATTAATTAAATTTTCTGGCCAAATTAAATTAAAAATCTTAAGCCAGAAATTTAATTAATTTTAAGTCCTAGGTGATTTAAAATTTTGCAAAGGCAAAATTCGTGGGTCCCTAAAAAATAAATTTTTAAAGGTCCCAGGTCAAAGGAATATTGAGAATTTCGAGAAATTTTGGACTCTTGGGCCTTGGTGGTTAAGTCAAATTCAATTTTTTGAGATAATTAACTCAAAAATATTATTTTTGAGTTAATTAAAAGGGAATTAAATGATAAATTCGAATTTCCTCAAAAATTTATAATTTCGACGGACAAGATTAAAAGATGATTAGATTTTTTTAAACAGTCGAGATTACTTTGACATGGATCAACTGAACTAGCCATTGGAGATTTTTATCTTTTAAATTAGAGGTCTTTTTCGGTCTTTTAGTCATCCGATCTCTTGATCGTGTACTTGCTCTTAAAGCTCTCCTGTAATATTTTATGGAATATACAAACGAAGACTTTGGGGTTTTATTTTGATGGTGGTGTTTCTCTTCAGCATTTTATGGTAAACTTGTTTTTTGTATTCTGCTGGTGATTATTTTAAATGATTGTTTATTAATGGCTCTTGTAGAGTAATCTATTGCACAGGTATCTTGCTTAGGTTATTGGATTTAGGATAAGAATATTAATTGGATTGAGTTAGCAGCTATCTCTAACTCTTGAAAATTTTATCTTTTATCTTATTTCTCTATTGATTTAACAGTTTAATTTTAAGTGTGTAGAAATATTTTGGATTTAGAATTGAGCATTTGGGAAAGTCCTCGGTTGGACCAGCTGATTCCCAAGGAGATAAGATCTGAAGAGCCCTTCGGATCTAATTCCCCTGGCTTATCTTAAATTCCATTTTTTGCAGGGTTTTTTCTAGGGCTTGTGCCTAATTACAAAATTTATCTTAACTTTTCTTGAATTTAAAATTAGATCTAGCTAGTAAGAGCCTTAGATCTTCAGATCTGGGAGTGAAGTCAGACTTATGCTCCTTAGATCTGACAGATCTGCAACTCTTGTGCATAGATCTATAAATATATTGTATAGATCTGTAATTTACATGTGTAGATCTGAAGTTTTGTAACATAATTTTGAATTCTAACATTTGGGTTTTTTAGGATTTTCGCTATTTTTGTACATATTGGGTATTGGGTTTTCTCTTTTCACTTGTGCAGGAGTAGATCTGAAAAATCAGCCAAGGAAGTCTTCAGATCTGAGCCAGATCTAGACCCTGCAGGGCAAGATCTGTGCTCAATATTTGTTTGCAGGAATAGATCTGAAAAATCAGCCAAGGAAATCTTCAGATCTAAGCCAGATCTAGACCCTGGAGGGCAAGATTTGGGCTCAATATTTGTTTACACGAATAGATCTGAAAAATCAGTCAAGGAAATCTTAAGATCTGAGCTCGATCTAGACCCTGGAGGGCGTATAGTCTTTTGAGGCTATTTTTGCAGGATTTTGGTCTAGAAATTTCTAATTTTCAAGCGGCAACGTTATCCCAAAATTTCAAGAATTTTCAACGGTGGGATCTTCATAGCCTTGGGCTAAGAGTTAGATCTCTAAACCCTTATTTTCTGCAAATTTTATTACAGCAAACGAATCACAAATAATTAGGCCCTAAAAACACATTTTATATGGTCAAAATTGTTTAGAATTACAAAATCTTCATTTTCAGAATTTTTTGCCATTTGGGCATCTTTAATTTTGCTTAGATCTGACTTTGAAGCTTGCTGGAAATTATGGCATAACTGTGAAAAATCAGATCTCAACATTTCTGATGCATATCCGAAATAAGGTTCATAAAATTAGAATTTTCAGTTTTTCGGCAAAACTTACTATTTTTAGACATAGTGGGGATCATTTTCAACATTTTCAGTTTGATGATCTGTTATGAATTTACTGCTGTTGCAAACTTATCAGTTCTGAAAATTACTGAATCCAACTCTCTTAAAGCCTTAAAATTGAAAATTTCAGGTTTTAATATATTTTTTGCTATTTCTGGAAGTATTTGACAACTATTTTTGGCAGTTTTATCTTGTTGATCTGTCACTGTTTCCACTGCTGAAATAAAAATATCAGATCTGAAATTTCTCTTAATCAAGCTCTAAAAATTGATTTTTCTTCAAGTTCAACAATTTTTACTATTTTTAGTCATTTTGGGCATTGGTGCTGACATTGTTTGTTTGCTGATCTATAGTTTAAAATTCTGCTGCAATATATATTTCAGATTTGAAATCTTGCAGAAGAATATATCCTAAGTTTGACTATAGGAGAAAATTTAATTTTTGGATTTGTATTATTTTAAGAACATCATATAATCCATAAATTGCTTGATGAAGTGGTATATTTTCATGGTATAACTGGATGAATAATTACTGAGATTTAAGTGCTAGTAAATTTCATATGTTTTAGTTGGGTTTGATGATCCTTAGCATCTGAGTTTTTGGAATGTGTTCTATCAATTAAAATTTTTTAATGTATAATTAAGTATTGTTTCATTTACTTGAATTATTGAATCGTTATTGAATATTTAAGTCTTGGGAAATTCTTCAAGTAAGTGATTGATATCTTATTATTGTGGATCTGCGACGAATTGTATATCTTGTAATTGAGTAATTTTGGCATCTTCATAATTGGCACTCTCGTTTAAGTACTTAGTGGTTAGATCAAATTATTTATACCCTAAGTGCTTTAGGCTTTTAACATCACCTTTCATCTTCGAAGCTTGCTTCATCTTGCCCCTTCAAATCATTTTCCTTGCATTTTGCATTCCAAGTTAACATTGCATAGCAGTAGTTTCTCATCGAGTACTTGGTTGTAGTTCTCTTAGCAGGATAGTTGACTCCATAAGGCACTAGTATCAGTCTTTCAAATTCAATCGAATCCTTTAATCTTGCTAGATCTTTCACAAGTATTTGGTCGTTTAACTGTGTCTCCCGAATTGGTTGGTTCCCAACGAGTTCTCCTTCATTCCATTTCCATAGGGTCTACCCCCCTTAGTCTGCTATAAAGAGACAACTTAAATAGAGAGATTGGGGATCAGAGTGACAACCCCCGATTTGAGCCGTTGTCACGGTGCGCAGACATTCTGTGCGACAACACACTGCACTGCGTAAGCACTGCCTCTGCGCTGCTACTTCCATGCTGCTGCTGCCTCTCCTCTGCGCTGCTCTTGACTTCAACATCCCAACTCTGCCTCTGCTTCTCCATGATCTTCTGCACCCTCTGCTCCAGTCATCTTGCTATTGTCTTAAGGCTCCTGTAGGTCGTATGTGATCCAAGAGTTTGGGCACCTCAAAGACCCTGCCTCACCATTTGTAGCTACTCTACAGATCAATATCGCCCCACCTCGTCTCTCGAGGCACATGAGCACTCATGGCCACATCATCCTCACTACCACTATCCCCTCTAGCTGATGTTGCCTTGGAATCTGAAGCTTCCTTGTCCTTCCTCTTAGGAAAAGTGCTTGCGAAGTGTCCAATTTCACCACATCTGAAGCACCGGACCTTGGATAGGTCCTTCTTCTTCTTCCCTTGTTGCCGCTGTACCTTTGATGCTAGGGCCGCATCTTCTTCCTCCTCCTTCTTCACTTTGACACTTTCGCTGTTGAATTCCTTCTTGGTCATCCTCTAGATCTCGTCCTGTCGAAGGATAACCCACATGTCACCCTAATTTGGGAGTTGTGCTCTGCCCAAGATGCTTTGGACAAAGGTCTCCCACTCATCAGTGATTGCATTTAGGGCAGTCCTCACCAAGAGTCCTTCTGGAGTTGCCCCTGTGGTAATCAACTGATCTCGGATCATCGACAATCTGAAGAGGAAGGGATCAATTTCCTCTCTCTTGTGCATCTGGAACATCCACATCTGGTTCTCTAGAAGCATCTTCCATTGGACGGAGCTGCCTTGATATAGTGTGGTCAAAGCTGTCCACATCTCATGTGCCGTCCTCTTATCGGCAATGTGCGGGACTACGTGATCCTTCACCCCATCCATGATCAAGCGCTTTGCCCGCGCCTGATTTTCGTTGAACTTTAGAGCATCCACATCGGTCGGCACAGCTAGGACATTTTTTGCGTGGTCTCTGATACCGTACTCCTCCAGGACTCTCAGGATTCTGGCCTTCCAGATAAGTTGGATACACCGTCCAACCTCTCCTGATCTCTTAGTTCGTACAGGGTCATCTTTTCTCAAATGGTCGAAACAGGTACCTTCGCGTAGTCATTGCGTTGTTTCTACGTCACAACTCGTAGGGACTACATAACTTCCTTGGCTGATTGATTTGCTAGCTGGATACTCCGATCTTTGACCCTCCGGTCTCAAACCACGACTCCCAGCACTAGATTTGGACTGCTCCTCAACAGAATTGCGGATTTCCTCTCAGGTTCTGCGCTGCCTCAGCGTGCCTCTACGCTGCCCAGCGTGGCTCTGCGCTACCTCTCTCGATCACTCTCTGCCTCCCCTGCGTTTTATTCAATAGATCAGGAAAACTTCCACCGGTCCCTATCCTTGCCCCTCACTGCAAGAAATTTCCTCGATCTACCTTCGGCAACTGTTGCATTGCTCTCTTGAGAAATTGATCTCTAGATCTCTAATTCGATGTATCCTCCAAGTGCCCATCGAGCCTCTTCTTATAATCTTCGCGTTGAACATTCAACGATCCAGATTAAGTCCTAATCAATGGTTCAGATCATCTTGACTCGATCTCCACCTTTTTCTAGAAGATTCATACCCAGTTTAATTAATACCCTTTAATTATTTTAATTTCCTAAGTTTAGACATAGGCATCAATTAAAAATAAATAATTATTTTAATTAAACTTTCTCCTGGAGGAATTTCCCAAAACTATTTTTGGGTTTTGGAGAATGCATATGTTCTAGCCTCCCTGCAAATTCTTGAGGCTAGATCACATCTAATGCTACGAAAAAAAAATTAGAACCAACAAGTCCCTCCACGAACAACATAATCAATTGGCTCTTTGAAATATCTATCACCATCACTGCTAGCCTCTGAAACTCTGTGATGAAGGCCTCTGCGCTACCTGTCTGCCTCAAATAGGCTAGCTCCTTGAAATGCAGCGCCGGGTTCTTCCTCTCAAATCTCTGCAACAACCTCCGGGTGAACTGCGTGTAGGAAGTAATGTTGATGTGCTCCAATGTGATCAGTCCATGATACCACCACTCTTGGGCATCCCCTTCCAAGTGAAGGGTGGCATAGGGTATGACATCTGTTTCCCGCATGGGGTTCAGATGGAAATAAGTGTCAAGATTTTGTATTCAACGTTCTGGCTGAACTCTTCGTTGACCCATCAATGTTTGGAAGCATAGCCTTCCCAGCTAGCCTCTGCACATCTTGGTTGGACGATCTCCCTCTATAATGGTTTCCAACCCCCGTAGTGCTCCTCTCCTTTAGGTGAATGTACTCACCAAAGGACATCACTCGTTTGATCCATGCATCCAATCCCTCTTACTCATCAATACCAGATGCAACTGAGTGGACCAATCTGCAACCGGGTCTAGCTCCATCTTCGGTTCCAATTTCGGTTCATCCGCAAAATGGGGCATCAAAGGACGACCAACTTGTCCACATGGGGGAGTGTGTGGGAGCTGATAGGTACGACTGCCTCCTCCTGCTCTGGAACCCAACAACTGGAAAGGCTAGATACTCGAGAAAACTGCGCTACTGCTGCAAAATTGCACTGCTGCCATATTTTGCCCTCTGATTTACCCCCTATAGACTGCCCAGAAAAATTATAGGTATTTTATGAATGTGATCCTTGCCCAAAACCCAGAATAATCCAGAAAGGGTTTCCCTTGTTTCTAAACTTCCAAAATTGGCCCTTCACAGCTTGGCCCTTCACCATATTCGAATTCTGTCACTGTGGTTGCTGTTGTCAGTCACTGCGTTCCAAACTCCAACAATCTCCCTCCACTGACCCTCCAATTGATTTCCCAACTCCCCAGCTCCAAATTATTTCGACTGATGCTACTACAAATGACTCCAGTGACTGCGCAATTATGGAGGTGATGATGTAGTCCTTGCGTGTAATGGATGTAAATTGCGTATGGGCTGCTCCTCTCTGGCTGTTCCTGCTCCCACACTCCTAAAAATGGCCAAGTATCATTCTTGTAGCTCCTCCAGTCAATTCTACAACAACTCTGCTCCACCACAACAAGATGTCTCCTCCCTCTATGTAGTGATGGCTCTAGACTGTGTCCTAGGCTCCCAGAATTGCGTGGGACCTGTAGGTAGTGTTTCCTCTGATCTCGAAGGTAAGGAAAGCCTTCCTTGGGTGGCACTCTAAGTCCACCGAAGAAAGGTTGAACTTCTCTCCTTGGGAGCTCTTGTGCTAAACAACACAATATTGGCTCAACTAAACAACTAAGGCAATTGGATTTGTCAAATAGACAAAAGAGCCCAATGACTCCTTCATTCCTTCCTTTTGTAATTGTTGGCCATGCATTCCTTGTTGGTCCCTCCACTAATTCGATTTCCTTGAAGGAATTCGAATTCCTTTTTCCTCTAGTGCTTATTTCATGTGGGTCCCATATTCCACTAGCAGCCAAATAAATTATTTCTCCTATGTCTTCCACCAAAAACTGCCTTGGGTTAGCCTTAATCAAAATTGTCAAAATTGATTTCCTAAGACATTAGGAAAAATCACGGAAGGAACATTACAATTTCAGATAGTAGAACAGTGAGACCTCGGGTCTCCCCTCAGCCACCCCCCCCATTAGTTCATTCACACTCAAAGTGTTAGAGGGATTAGTTCCAAATGATTCCCGAGCAGGGTGCCCCCTCCCCGACGGATTCCTCCCCAGCGCCAACGGAGCAGCCAAAGACTTATCTAGAGCTTCTTTCCTTCGGCCTTGGATGCTAGGAGTATCCCTTGTTCCTACATTACCCCAGGGTCTTACAGCTAGACACCTCGTTGGATCCAGAGGACTTCGATAGTGAGCCAACGCCACTGTTGCCCCCCTCGCTGTTGGCGATCAGACTCAGGCATTCTTGACATCATCGACCTCCAGTGTTTGACTTATTCCCTTAGTCTTCTACATCACCGGCTTTTCATTCGGTTATATACATGTTTATGAGGTTGTCCTATTATTGTATCCTTCTTTACTTCATTTTATCGTAGATTTAGCTTTGGCATTTTCTAGGAGTTGCATTTGCACTCCCATATTGTATTCATATTGGATGTATCCTTTAGTCCCATTGACCTAATTTTGTGTTTATTCGTTGAAAATTTATAAAATTATCTTATCTTATTATGGTTCATAGAGGACCAGTTTAAGGAAGTTTTATTTCTCTGTTTGAATTGATCTTGTTTATAGTACTCTGTTATTGTTGAGCAGGAAATTAATCTGTCACGACTCACAAGTCATGTCATACTCCAGGTCCCATTAGATACTCTAAACAAACCTCGGAACAAAACTATTACGTTTAAGTTAGTACAAGTCCTTTTCAAATCTGAGTTTAGGGGAATAGTTAACAAAGCTTGTTCATCACATGACAAATTGCACAAACCTCAAACAAAAAGTGCTGTAAACAAACTTTAATTGCAAATTTTAGGGATACATTACGATGCTATTTCATATATAGAAACAGATTTCTTTTTAGCAGAGAGTAGAATGCAGGATTCTAAAGATACCAGTCAATTTCATACTTTGGAATCATGATTTTGATATCATCATACAAACAACAATAAGGAAGATGTTATGCACATCTAAACTCTGACAAAAGTGTGTTAGATGATTATTCCAATACAGATTTGGCATCCAGGTTTGGAGGTTTCAGACTATGCCTATTGTGAAATTCCAAGTACTTTAATACTTCCAGCAATACAAAAATATCCTTTACTCTTGCAGACCTCTTTAGTTAAGGGTGAAAAAACGAGGAATGAGTCCAGAATGAACATCATTTTTTGAAACTGACCATCAAATTGGCTGATTGTTTGCTGTAAATTACGGGTGCTTCTGGTGTTAACCTGAAGTGGGAGTGTGCCATTGTCTGAGCATACAACAAAAGAGAAAGGAAATTCAAAGGATAATCACTAAAATACAGTTTTCAACTCACACTTCTATAATCACGACCAATATTCAAACATTAAAATGAATGCTGATGTGCATATTAAAAGAGTTCATTTGCACATTTCATCAAACAGTTTGTATACATCCTCATGCAACTAGCTTAGTGCTGGCAGCTAGTGTATAGTTTCAACATCAAGCTTTAAGGTTGTTTATGGATAATGAATGTGCATTTCCAGGCATAAAACACTTGCCAATGTAACTACAAACGTGTGTAAAGCTGAAAGTTTTTTAGTAGAGATGTTTAGTCAAATACTTTGTGTGCAGCTTTGTATGCTTTTGAAATCTGTGTTATAGCGACCCAGAGAAGAGGTTGGGATGATTCCCTCATACAAATCTGTGACTTTAGTATGTAAAGCAGCTATAAATTGAACTAATAAATCTTAATGAGAAGAATAGGCCAGCATCCTAAGGTTTCCCTTGCTATTATGCGCCATTTTGGGTAGCAACAGATCTTAAAGGATATGTGTTCTGGCTGCACTCAGATCTGCTGCCCACCAAGTTGGAGTTTAATGGTGAAAATCATACAGATTGTAATTTTGGAGAAGTTCAGAGTACAAAAATTGGATCAGGCCAGTTTGTACCAGTTAAAATCATACAGCTCTGATTGTAATTTTGGAGAAGCTTAGAGCACAAAAATTGGGTCCGGCTAGTTTAGTACCTAACCGGTTTGTACTGGCCCTCTAACAGGATTTTTGTATTTGTGTTGATGCTCAGGGCTATCTGACCAACCGGTTTGACCGGTTAGCAAACTAAAGTACATAGGTATTGTATTAGGTATCCCAAGCCTTTGTCTTGCTCTCATTGTCTTTATCTTGTTGTCTTAGTTGGACCAGTGTACATGCCCCCTGAATTTTCATTTAATTAATTAATTTATTGTTATTTATGTTTATTATTATGTTTATAACATTACTGCCTTCTCTAGGAATGCATTGTCCTCAAAGCATAGGAAACATAATTTTCTCTAGTTGGGCATGTCTCTGCAGTGAAATAAAACTATGGAACCCTAAAACAGTTGAGAATGATAGACATGCAATGATTGCAAAATTGAAAATACATTCCACCAATTACAAACTCCGATTGCAAAATATATTCCACCACATTTCAAAAAGGAGAGGATCCAATCTTTAAGGAAAAGGAAGCAACCCTGCAGTTCCACTAACAACCATGATGGGGAAACCACAGTCTAAGGCTTTGAAGTTTAAAGGAGTCATAAAAGATAGAAATGTCATAATACTCGTACATTATGGGTACACTCACAATTATATAGACATTGTTGTTGCTAAACAACTAAATATTTTTGTGTACTCCACGAAGGACCTCATTGTGACGGCTGCTAATCGAAAAATGGTCAAAAAAGTAGCAAAATGTCATAAGGTTTCAATTCAGATACAAGACCTAGAACTACGGACAGAACTTTACACTCTGCTTGGAGAGATGGATATAGTGCTAGGTGTGGAATGGTTGATGCAGTTGGGAAGTTATACTACAAACCTTGAAGAACAATTCATGGAGTTTTATTGGCAAGGAAAACTCTATAAATTATATGGTGTTGAAGCTTCCACTCTCAAGAAGATGCAAAAAATACATAGGAACCTCACTAACCTTAAAAGCGTGAACAAAGTCCAACCCAAAAAAGCAGTAAACAGTTAGCTCTGATACCAATGTAGTAAATAGTTCTGTTTTGTACTAGATAGAATATTTTTGTACTAAACACATATTGATTGATAGAATGAATAAGAATGATGATGGTATAACACCCCTCGTGATGATTTACTTGTAACATTGATTGGTCAAGAGGTGAAAGGGTATGTGTCCCTTGACTTTTCATTCAATTAACTAATTTATTGTTATTTATGTTTATAATATATAGGATTGAAGGGCCTTCGGTGAGCTTAGTTGAGGACTCATGGTTTTATGGGAGCTTGATTTTGTAGGGGTGATCTGTAATATCCCAAATTGGGAACAAACAATAATATAAAACATGCAAGACTAAAACTACAACAACACAGAAATAACCATTAAAGACACCATGGATGAGCCAAAAACATCAGAGCCATTTTATTGATTTTCTGATGGGAAAAAGGTACAATGAGGTGATCAAGAAGATGACACCTTGGCTTGCACAAGACAGGCTGAAATAACTCCACAAACTCGAACAAAAAACTTGCTGTCCTGCTGCTCTGCGTAGCTCCTCCTTTGCGCTGTCCTATTGGAAACGCTGCTGCTGGCTGGAAATGGACTGCATGTTGAGGCTGCTCCGCTGCTCAAAAAATTCTGGGAATTAGACATCGGACTCTACTCAACAAACCCAGAAAAACCCGCGATGGGTTTCCAGAAATCTCGACCCCAGAAATTAGCCCCCTTGGGCTTGGCACGCTGCTCTGCTGGGTAATCTAGTTCTCTGACTGAACTGCTGAAAGATGCTATTGGAAAATTGCCCAAAAATCTTGGTAGGAGGTGGCTAACCTCCCCTTTGTTGGTTTTTATAGCATCCGGAAGTGTTCCAAGTCTCAAACTTTGCAGGGAGGCTTGGACAACAACATTCCAAAGAACCCAGAAACCGTATGTGGAAATTTCACTCGGTTCATGATTTATTAAAATAATTGATTATTTTAATGAAGACCCTAAGTCTAAACTTAGGGAAATGAAATAATTCAAGGGTATTAATAAGTCAGAGTGTGAATCTTCTAGAAAAGATGGATCAAGTCAAGTTTTAATCTTAGCCATTGATTAGTCTTCTAATCTGGGCCGTTGGTTCTCCAACGAGAAGATTATAAAAGAAGGCTTGAGGGTCATTTGGAAAACAAGCCAGGCATACACTCAGTACTCGAAGGAGATCGATTATGAAGTAAGAGAATTTGATTTCAGTGGGAGAGTTGCAGGGCGAAGAGTTTGCAGAAGCAGAAGGAGGAGGGAATCAGAAGTCATCAAGGTCAAGGACAGAGGGAAGCAGTGGGCCATTGGAGGTAGCTTCAGGCTGCAACACAGAGAACCCATGTAGTCCCTATGCAGACTTACGCAGTCCAGTGCTGGGACTGTGCAGAGAAACATGCAGACTGGCACAGGAGTCAACAGACGCTGATCAGGGTGTCAGAGAATTGTCCGAGAGAGCCGGGAAATCCGTCTTAGGTGTTTCTGAATTTATCTGCCAGTTTATTTCCTTGTAAAGATATCATTTTCTAAAGAATTAATAAAACCCTCATTTCCTGCACCGGTTTTCCCGCATTGGGTTTTTCCAGGGACAATTGTCCAAAATTAACCATGTACATGTGATTGATTCTTGTGCTTATGTCCTTTACTGTTCATTTCTCTACATATATATTTGTGAATGTTGCAGTAGTATTTATTTTGATATTTGCCAGAAGATTTCTGAAAAATAACTTATTGAAGTAATAAGTAAGAGGAATAAATCTATCACTACAACTGTATAGATTTCAAATTGAAAATTTCACATGGTATCATAACCAGAGATGAGTAATAGGAAGGGAGGATCGACTAGTGAATGGAAGTCTACTGCTGCAGTAGCACCACAGAAGCTTTCACGCAGTTCTCCAGGGAGGGAAAGAAGCATGACAAAACAGATGGATCACGATGTCTCTGTTTTGGCATCCAGACTTGAGGAAGAATTTGCTTGCGTATCAAGCACTGCTTCCTCTGATGTCTTGTATATTGACAGTGGAGCCTCTGCTCACATGACTGGAGTACGAGACTGTTTTTGTCAATGTTGCGAACATCACGTCTGGGATTAAATCGACGAGGGGTAAGAATCGAAAAAAAAATCGAGAAAAGATCGACACATAAAAAATATTCATTTTTTTTAATATCTAAAGCATCCCCAACCTAAAATAAATGCATTGACACATAAATATGAAAAAAAATCTAATATATAAGATGTGTAATATCATGTCTAGTGCTACATCTGTAATGTTCCAAATTTTTCTTCAATAAATTGGAACATTAATTTTTGTCTAAATTCATTTAGGAGATGAATAATTGGGAAAGGAGGCCCAATAATAATAAAAACATAAATGAAATCCCTCTAGTATGAAAAGGGATTAGCCATGGAACTAGATTTCACACCCCCATGTGTGAAAAGAGACATTTGCAAAGAAGTTTGACCTAGTCAACCAGCGCAGGGTATGAGGTGGAAAGCACTACATGGACAACGTAGGAGGGACGCTTCTAGAGGAAGGGAAACCCTAATTCGAAGCAGGGACCATGGAGAGCCTTCATTTGCTATATATGGAGAGGAGGAGAGCCATTGCGGGGTATGCATATGTTTATGATATTGAGCTGGTCATTTCGACTTCTTGAGCATGCTGGTTGTTCAATTACTCTGCAGCATTGTTTAGTGCATCGAGTGTTTCCGTTCGGAGATCTCACCCTCAACCTCGGGGGACTTTGAGTGCCTACTCGGGTGAGGTTGTTCCATCAGTATTTTGCAGGAGAATTGGTGTGTGGCTTTCATAGTGGAGCAGCGTATTCATAACTCCTCCACAACGTTATTGCTGCAGCAGTGGAGTGTAAAAACTCTGGTAAACTTGATAAATATATATTATTAATGATGAAAGATAAGAGATAAGAGATGATTACAATGAGGAACGTGTAGGCTTTAAATATAGCCTCAAGGTGTCCCTTGGCGAAGAGGCATGATCTTTGATCATGCCCTTCCACATTAATAACCTAAGATAACTAAATCTAATTAACAATTAATAAAATTTACATAACATTGCCCCTCTCTTAAAGATGCTTTGTCCTCAAAGCATATGTAACGATGGACAATGTTGACGAACGCCTGGTTTTCTTGAGCGGCGGGCTCTTGCTTCCCACATTTTAAAAAGATCGTGGAGCATATTCTCGAGTTCAATCTTTTGTTGATCTGGATAGTGAAAATATCTGATATCGACAGGGTCGGATCCTGTCTTGACTTCTGGTGACTCTTCGTGGCTCCCTTTTGAAGATAACGTTTCTAACTGATGACATTGTACTGTAGATGTTGGCGCTCCTATTTGCATCATCTTCGTCATCAGAGAGGAAGATATGACTTGATTTTCTGGGGCTTGCAATCCATACAACTTGTGTTTCTGCCCTTTCCACTTAAAACTTATAAACTGCTTCTGATGGTTGGCAGAATAAGTACCTAGAGTTTGTAGCCACTGAATTCCTAAGACCACATCTACTCCTCGTAATGGAACTGTGTAGAATGGAGATTCTAAATGAAAGTCTTTAATCTGCAATTTGACTTTATGGCATTTTTCTACTTGTTCAATCTTCTTACCATCGGCCACCATTACCTTCATATTAGGCATGGGAAAGGTAAAGAGGTTGAGTCTTTTGGCCATGGTTGAATCTAGAAAATTGTGTGTGCTGCCTGTGTCTATGAGAACCATTACGTTGTTTTTCTTTATATGTCCTCTTAACCTTAAGGTTTGAGGTTGTGATATGCCTGTCATAGTTGATAATGACACTTGCGGAATAGTTTCGCCATCCACTTTTGGAGAGAACTCTAAGTTGTCTTCTAATCCTTCTATACACGAATCAGTACTATTAGCGTCGTTAGTTGCTTCACAACTGTATAGATTTTTCGCTTTTCCATTAGCACATCTGTGCTTAGGGTCCCAGTTTTCACCGCAGCGTTTGCACTTGCCCTCTCGCATTCTTTGTTTTTCCATACTAGATTTTTCTTCTTCACGAAGATGGGCAGGGACATATTTTGTGTCATCTAGATTTTCAGATTGAGGAAATCGTCGTCTCGAATATACTTTTTCTGGTTTTGATAATCTTTCAAATTTCTTTTCAGCAGCTTTTGCTTTTTGCCTTGCTACTTCTACGGACGTAATTTCATGTAGTTCTAGCTCTTCCTGTATGTGGATTTTAAGTCCTGAGATGTAAGACTGGATTAGACGAGATTCCGACAATCCGGGTACTCGTGTTGCCAAGGTCTCCCATTCTCTAGTGTACTCATCCACATCTCCTTTTTGGCGTAATTTGATAAAGGTTGAAAAAAACTTTTCTTCTTTTATGCCTTGAAACCTTTTGAAGAACACATCTTTAAATTTCCTCCAACTGATAGCGAGCGTTGTTTTTTTCCACCACATATACCAATTATATGCTTCTCCTTCCATTTTCATGGAAGCATGCTTAATTTTTTCGTCATCACTAGTAATGTCATAAATCTCAAAATATTCTTCTGCTTTATTAAGCCATGCAACGCTATTTTTTTCATTACCATCAAATTTGGGTAGGTCGATCTTGGCTTTGCGATGATATGCTAATGGTGGAACAAGAAGGGGATATTGATTAGCGAATGCATTCCAGAGCTGCTTATTTTGAAAATCTGCATTACTATCTTCTTGATGATGTGGGGAATCGGTTTTTTCCTGATGCTCTTCTGAGTTCCCTGAATCTGCGGAATTGTTTTGTTGATTTTGTTCCTTGTTAGGAGATATTGGGGATTGTGTCTGACTTAATTTATCTAGCTTATCATTTAGCTTATTGAAGAGTTCGTTCTTCTTTTCTGTGGCCTCGTGATGATTTAGCCACATTTGTCTTTCTATTCGATTTGTTGTATCATGAACCCTTTTGATGTCGTTGGAATGCCCTGCAACTGTGCCTTCAAGGTCGACTAATCTTTTTCCGAATTCTTCGGAATTATTAGTGATCTGTTTCTCGAGATCAACCAATTTTTTCTGGAATTCAGCCATTGACATTGACGACGACATCGAACGCGTATGAGGTGGGGAATATTTTTCTACCAGTTTCTCTTTTTTTTTTTTTTTAAATTAATTAATTAATTAAATTAATAATATATATTTTTTTAAATAAATTATATAATTATTATATATATAATTTATTAATTGAAATTATATAATATATAAATAATTATATAATTATAATATATATATATATATATATATATAATTATCAATTTTTTTGAAAACTATATAATATATAAATAAAATATATAATTATAATATATATTTATATAATGATCAATTTGAAAACTATATAATATATATTTATATAATTTAAAAAAAAATCGTTTTTAAAATTGTGCTCATTCCGTTGAAAAGGCACGAATTTAAAACTTGTGCTCGTTCCGTTTAAAAAAGACACGCCGTTTCTTATATACAACACTGCTCATAATTTTTTTTTAAACAAATCGAATTTGTTAACCGTCCACCTGTTTCACGATTTTTAAAAAAAAGCGTAATTATTTTATCTGCGGCTACGGTGGGCAGCGTGCGGAGGCCGAAATGTAGAACCGGACGTGTTGGCGGAACGACTGTGATAGCGGCGGTGACAGAGCAGCTAAAGTTCCGTTGATGTTTGGCTGTTCACGAGTTTTTTTTTTAACGTAAGTTTCTGTTGGGCGGAGTGTGCAGACAGACGTTGAAAGCGTGTGAGGGACGGCGGAAGGGTAGGGCAGGCGGACGAAATGGCTTTGCAATTGATATGGGTTGATATCGCAAGTCTTCGTCGAGGTCCCGATTCAGATTATCACAGATATCGATACAGATACGAAACCCTTGTGAGGCCAGAAAGCCTTGCGAGGCCGTTTCAATTCTTTGTTCGATTTCAATTATTCACTTGACTGCTTCTAAATGATAAGGCTCGCATCAAATTTTAAGTATCCACCTGCAAGATGAAATCCCAAAAGGTGTGGCCAGAAACCCTTCGATACCAGACTCACGATTTATACACTGCTGTTCTCAATGTTACCAAGTCACGATTTATTAGAGAAGCAGCAACGGTTTTTTGTGTCAATGACAGATTTAGAATTGCAATTCTGGAATTCTGTAATTCCTGGGTGATCACACAGATCCCGAAGAGCGATGGCTCTCTGATACCAATGGAGTGTAAAAACTCTGGTAAACTTGATAAATATATATTATTAATGATGAAAGATAAGAGATAAGAGATGATTACAATGAGGGATCGCCTAGGCTTTAAATATAGCCTCAAGGTGTCCCTTGGCGAAGAGGCATGATCTTTGACCATGCCGTTCCACATTAATAACCTAAGATGACTAAATCTAATTAACAATTAATAAAATTTACATAACAAGCAGTGTAATACTGTGTTGTAGGGTGTTGCCGTGGATACTCCACAACACCTCTTCCATTGCGTGTTTTCAGAGGGAGAGTCTTTCTTGCCTTTGGAAGCTTTAGAGCTCATTTGCAGATCTTGGCATCAGGCCAACTCATATTCTTGCCCCTACTACGTAGTTTGCTCCAGTAACTATGTTATTTTCATAGTGCAATTTCTGTGGGGTTTTACAGATTGATTGGAGGGCGAGATTTCACGTGTAAGGATCAGCCTTCCACTTTGGAGCTCATTGGAGAGGGTTTACTTCAGATCTTTCATTTTATTTAGCCTTCTCTATTGAGATCCAGATTTGAGTTGCAGCAGCTGCCCAGCAACTCCGACATTTTTTCCATTTTGTATATTTCAGCCAATCCTCTAAAGGATTGATGTGTTTGTGCTTCTAAGGGTTAGAGCTTTGCTCCCCTAGTGTATTTGAGCCATATAATGTCATATCTTTCAGTTATTATGGATCGGTACCTCTTATAAACTGCGTCCTCATAGCTTGGGTTTATGCAGAAATAACACTGCTCCTTCATATTCATGTACATGTATTATTGAGGCTTGCATTGCCTTTCTTGAGAGGTTGTTTCCTCAAGACTTGTACACTCTTTGCTGCTATACATTATTCTTGGCTATATGTCCATCTTCTTGTCTCATAGCTCATTGCATAACGCTGTCTCTTCATGGTATGTTCATATATGCGTTTGCATATCGCTGTAACTCACCCTTGAGTGGGATCCTTCAAGCAGCTCTATAGATAGAGTCTGAAAAGGGCCAGATAGCCTCCGGATCTCACACTTCCTTGAGAAGGTGACACATCTGGTAAATGCCCTCTCAGTCAATCTCTGGAATAGATTGCTGATTGCTGACATTCCCGAAATAGGAATATTACAGTGGTATCGGAGCTGAGTTCTTGGCTCAGCCGTGGGGATATTTTTCTATGAACAAAGAGGGTAGGCAGAATCTTGCCCACCAAACGCAGTAGAGGGGGAAATATGGGGGTCTCACAACAGTGTGACTAGCATTCACCAGCCTTCAGTAGGCCAACCAGGATCACGATGCCTACATTCATACCTCCAGTACCGAGTGAGAAAGGGAGGCAACGTGATCATATACCCTTTGGAGATTATTTCCGCAAATGGCAGTCCATGGGGGAAGACTTCAGAGCAGCTTTGCCCTTCAAAGATTACTGTCAGCTCAGGCAGGATGAAGGTGGAAGGAACAGTGGGGGATCTAGCACGCAGAGCTCAGAGTTGCAGCGTACCATTGGGAGGACACCTTTTCCCACGTATGAGGGATCCATTGACCCCTGTGAGTCTAAGCCTAAGAAGATCAGAACGTTGAAAAAGATGAGTTTATTCTCATCTATTTTCAGATCTAGAGGAAATGCATCCACCTTTGAGGAGGTCAAGAAGATGGAAGAAAAAGAAGAGGAAGTACCATGCACTTCCTATTCTCATCAAGAAGAAGATATTGAGCATGGAAGATACTTGGATCATCATTTGTAGGCGGAAGCTCCTCTGTTGCAGTCACCTGCTGCCCCAATGCCTTCTTCAGGCATGATACGTGAAAAACATTATGAATCTTGCTGCCTTGGGGCAGCTCCAACTCATATGCAACCTGTCCCATTATGCGTATCACCCTGTAGGGTCCATAGAAGTGGGGCTTGAGCTTTTCAGCCCCCTTTTGCTCAGCGTGGACTGCCGATATGGCTGCAAGCGTAGGTAGACCAAGTTCCCTACCTCAAACTACCTCTCAACCCGTCCCCTGTCAGCATACAACTTTTGCTGGTTCTGCGCTGTAGCCATGTTATCCTTGAGAGCTCGGAGATTGTCTTGACTCTCTTGGATCCAATCCTTGGCTCTAGGAGCCTTGGTAGCACCAAACATCATGTCAGCAAAAGATAAAGCATGATATCCATACAATGCATAAAATGAAGACATACCAATGGACATGTGATGAGTTTTGTTGTAGTAGTACTCCCCCAAGTGCAACCATCTCAACCACGCCTTTTGCTGCCTGCTGACATAGTTACGCAAGTAGCCCTCCAGCCACTTGTTCACTATCTTGGTCTGTCCAACCGTCTGGGGGTGGTAACTAGTACTCGGTGTCAACTCAGTGCCCACCAAACGGAAAAGCTCCTGCCAAAATCCGCCCATGAAGCGACTGTCCTTGTCACTGACAATGGTCTTTGGGAGACCATGCAATCTGAAAACGTCCCTGAAGAACAAATTTGCTACCTGTGCTGCAGTGTAATGTGCCAATATGGCGAAAAAATGAGCATATTTAGGCAGCTGATCAACGACTAAAAATATGCAATCCTTGCCCTGTATCGTGGGCAACCCTGTACTGAAGTCCATCGAGATACTCTCCCATTTCCCCTCAAGTATGGGAAGAGGCTGCAATAATCCTGCCGGATGGTTCGTCTCTCCTTTGTTACGCTGGCAAACCTCGCACTCCCTGACATATTGGAGCACGTCCTCCTTGAGGCCCTTCCAAGAGAACCTCTCCCTGATGGCCCTGTAGGTTTTGGTAAACCCATGGTGGCCTGATAATGGTGAATCATGCGAGACATGCAATATCTTCTTCTTGAGCTGGGAGCCCTCAGTCAAGAAGATCCTGTCCTTGTAATAGATCACCACGTCCATCACTCTGTACCTGTCATCTATCACTTGCCCATCCAAAATCTCGCAAGAAAAATGGTCCTTTGAGTACTCTACCAACAGTTGAGCCCTCCAATCCGTGTCCAAACTCATCAAGGACAACGCTGCTAGCCTGCGTGAAAGTGCGTTTGCCACAATGTTGTTCTTCCCTTTGACACACTCGATGTCAAAGTCGTAAGCTTGGATCTTACTAACACATTTTTGCTGCCTCTCCTGCAACTCTTCTGCTCTAGAAAAAACCGGAGGTTGTTGTGGTCCGTGCTCACCTTGAACCTGTTCCCCACAAGGTACTACCGAAACTTGGCCAATGCATGCATGATGGCCAACATCTCCTTGTCGTATATAACATACAACCTCTCATGTGGCAATAGCTTCCGGCTCTCGAAAGTTATGGGGTGGCCTCCCTGCATCAACACTGCGCCTATCCCCTCCCCCGATGCATCACACTCCAAGACAAAGCGCTGTGTAAAATCCGGTAATGCTAACACTGAGCAGTTGCTCATCACCTCCTTGAGCCTGTCAAAAGCCCTCTGCGCTGTATCCAACCAACTGAATGCCCCCTCTTTGGTGAGATCTGTTAGGGGTGCAGCAGGTTGGGAAAATCCCTTGACGAACTTTCGGTAGTAGGTGCAGATCCCTACAAATCCCCGAAGTTCTGTAAGGTCTCTATTCAACATTTGCTATAAAACACTTATCTGATCTTTATATTCAGCAGAAAATTTAATGCAGAAAATAAATTGCAGGAGGATTTAAACTTAAACTCTAATAACAGATTCACGGTTTCAGAAAATTCCTAAGTTCACAAACCCACTAACCAGCTGATGCTAAGACATGATAAGTAACTAACCAGCTGATGCTAAGACATGATAAGTAACTGATGCTCAGAGAAATACCTGAAACGGTGAGCTGCAAACCAGGGTTTAATCGATGAATGTTGGATGAACTTTTCAAGCTGATAACTGCTGGAACCGTGATCCTCCTCTCCATCTTATGGGACAGATTATAGAACCAAAATGTTCCTCCCAGCCAATTTAGGATTTAATCCTAAATCCAGAGGACGCCTCCTCTGCCCCCGTGCCCAAAATCCCGAGAACAGTGAGTCTCCCTCCCACAGTGGATAAATTTCACCACAACAACCTTCTCAAATTCCTCACAACAGCCTTCTCCCCTTTCATCTCCGAACCAAAAAAAAAGGACCCCTTCCTCCTTCATATCTTCTTGCTTAAATAGCAATCTGCCCCACCGCCACAACACCATCCAGCTAAGACCTCCATAAATATAGAAATGAATGTTTTGAAAGAGATGTCATTCGAATGATAGATGATAAGGTTGTATTTAAAGAGCTGCTATCCAAATGTAAGAGGATAAGGTTTGCATTAATGAGGTGTAATTCGAAATGTAAGATGATAAGGTGGTGTTAAAGAGCTGTCATTTCAAATGTCAGAGGATATGGTTGTATTAATGAGATGAAATTCAAATTCGAATGGATTTAATCATGGTGCTTTGAATCTTTAATAAATTTTTCCAATTATTCTTTAAAGTTTGTTTTCTTTATGTTTGTATATTATATTTAAACTATTAGTTAAATATTAGGAAGTAGGAACTTAGGGTGTGGGTTGTTACATACTTCCTCCCTTCGGAAAACTTCGTCCCGAAGTTAGGGTTCCATGTACTCATATCAATGATTGTATTTTTAGAGATTAGGGTGATTGTAGATGGTTGATTTTTAAGATTGAATTTCTGTTTGAATAAGTATGTATCTGCAATTTAATTGTTACTTCCCACCTCAACCAAATCTTCAATCTATTCTAAAATCATCCTATCCTTCATAATCTCTTCCACTCTCATCCTATCTATCCTCTACAGGAATATGCCATGGCATCAGTTCTACTGATCCATTCATAGACCTTAAGGGTATCAGCGTCGATTACGTCGACCAGATACGCTTGTAGGCATCCGACAGTCATCATCACACGTCTAGGGGAGCGTGACTCGCACAGTCCTCCCATGACTCCAGGTATCGGAGGATAACCGGTGGGCAACACCTCCACCCCTCCTAATAGGACCAGGGTCAACACCCTATCGTGGAACCTCAGGAGTCTCAACTGTTCTGGGGATTCTGTCATCACGTATTTTGGTTCTGTAATCTGTATTCTGCAAAGCAATTACTTGTACACAATCTGCAATGTAAACACTTATACGCACATTACAGCACATGCATCTATATTGTTCATAACAAATTGTTACCCATATAACAATCTCTACACATTCCAAATATACTGTTATAAATGTAAACATTTGTACACACATTACATCATATGCATCTATATTGTTCATATTCTTGCAATGATAATTTAAATGACATAAGGCATGTTGGTATCCCTGCACTCAGTAAAGTCAACAATAGCATATATTCGGTATCACTAGAGTTAAGTAACATCCGTTCTTTATGGTTACCCATGTACCAGCAAATAAAATTCCTTCTTAAGAGATAATTCAAAATAAAGTTTACAAATTCATGGATAGGCTATGACCACTCTCTATACATAACCAATAAGCTGTGTGATTGTGATTACAAAGCTGTAAGTTAGGCTAGTATTTGATTATGTCTTACTCCTCATAGTTAATAAAATCAATGGAAATCAGTGGAGATAGTGGTACGTTAATAAAGAATATTGAACCTTTACCCTTAGCTCCATATTAGCACAATACTACCATGTTTATTATGTAACAAGATGAGAGATAAACCTCTATACAAAAGAGATTTTATTACCGTTATAAAAGGTTAACCATGTGAATCCATTGGATAGTATAGCTTATATAATACTGATCTTATGAATATGTGGACTACTAGAATCTTATAACAAGCTCGTGTATCACTATTGGCCAAGTATGGCTATTTCCATAATAAGTATACCATGAGAAATAGGTGAAGCAAGAAGGTCTCTCTTATATATGAGTAGAAGCTATATCAGTGAGGATTCAATCTTTATCGAGCCTATGATTGCCATTACTTCTATTTTTTATTCATACTTAACTAGTGAATGTTCCTTTACCTCATCTATATGCATAGAGTCGTACAATCAAACTGTGATATGGAACTCGGTCACTGGTAGAGATAGGTAGTACTAAGGTCCTAAAAAGGATAGAGTCACCACTATTCCATGAACATGGGCTTGTATCCTTTTGTCATAAGAGATGGTGGTACTCAATCAGATCAAAGCTTAGAGAATAGGTAACACTAATGAGAAAACCCATTGTACTAATAATATGTTACAAGCTTATACTACAAATCAAATGGGAATATTGTAATCAAGCATTCTAATAAAAGTACTAGTAGTTGCTATGATAAGCTACTGCAAGCCCGCATAGTTATAGCACTAGTTAAGTAATATCCATGATGTTGAACAAGCTGGTAACTTATTTAAGCATGGTGAATCAATAGGGATAGTAAGCACAGTGTTGATTGGGCTAAAATTAGTCAGAAAGTACAAGTGTAAATTCAAGTAAAGGGATACATAGAACAAACAAGGTTACTAATACAGCTTATATGAGTTTAGATCAGCTAAACTACAGGGAAAGAGTGATATCTCAATAGTAAACATTCACCTAATTACTTTATTCACTCAGATTAGTATAAGTAAGTTATGCGATAAACTTGAAATCACCTATACCACTTAGATATTGTGCTCTAACCTGTTCACTTGTACCACTTGTACCAACCCAAGTTGAATATTATTGCATAAAGCAGGGAAAATATAAGACATATAGGGAATATACTGAATATAACATATGTTGGTTGATGCCAAGTTTACTTTACTTTTTCAGTCATTGCCAACACAGTTACTCTGCACCAGATTCTTGAATTCAAAAGGAAACATCTGAGGATCATTCACATCTATAGTTGATTGCCATATTTCACATGTGATTGCCAACATCCAAAATTGCTCCAATAGTCATACTTCTCATAGTTTCTAGTGATGTTGATATAATTATGAGGGTCAATTGATTTGCTTATATGTGTTCAATCTATAACCAAGATGTGGACATACGAAAAAGTCTCTCTATATTCAATGATTGATATAGATCCTATATACACCATGGTCATCCAGACGTCTGTACACATAGCAATTGCTATTAATTCCATAAAATACCAAAAACTCATGTTAGCCAATTTAGTTTCTTGATGCAACAAGGCCCGCAAGGTAGCACAACCTCTAATAAAGAATACAGACTTGTTTGTACATGCTAAGGCTCCCAGTTGTGTAAAACACAAATGGTCAGCAAAATACAGGATTTAGCATTTTTTTTATTATACCATTGTGTCATAGAAGTTTCAGATGCCACTTGCAAGAGAATGTTTGGATGCCACCACAGAAGGTTCAGATTTGTCATATAAGCTTTTGGATCTTCATTAGATAGTTCAAATTTCAAGAAGTTTGGATACCTTCCCAGAGATAGTTTTAGACTTTTGATTTCTTTCGAAATATATCACTTCGCATATATACATGTATATACCTTAGAGATACGAGCTTTAGAAATTAGAATATAAACAATAAATTCGGGCAGATTGTCAAAATTTACAGTAGTTACGGTTCTGTCTCTATCACATTTTCTTCTTTGTTTTGTTATGACTTCTAAGGATATTAAAACTGTATCTGAGGCTTATCTGAACATTCAAAACTGATATTGTATAATGCTTTCAACAGTGTAAAGTCTCATATTCGTGCGCGTTTTATTTTGTTTGTTTTTGTAAGTCAATTTTTCAAATTAGGCTCATGACACAAAAGCCCCTCCCAAATCCTATCAACTGCTGATACACGAGGGTCTCATGACAAACTCAGCAACACTTTCAGCAAGAAGAAAAAAAAACATTCAAGCAAGCAGAAACTTAGAACAATCCAAAGTTCTCTTCCGGACTCCACGAGTGTTAATTCAGAAATCCCTTTTAAAGTTTTATGAGCTCCATTATCAAGTGTATTTTAGCACAGGTAACAAATGTATTACCTTAATATAATTCTTCGTGGAAATAATCTATCGAAACTTATTCCCATATATTCGGAAGTCTCGCATATGGAAGGTTTGGAAGCCCTACTCGGATGAAGTAGAGAATCCTAAGTTGACAGGTTGAACCCAGTAAACCTCTATCTTATTAGTTTAAAATAACATTGTTCTAACCCGGAACCAGTCCTCTAATGCCCTTTTGTCTTGTTGTTTTTCAAAGTTTCAAACTAGACTGAAAATTGCTCCAAAGGCGAAGATAATAAATATTGGGATACCTTGGATAAATTCATCCCAGTAAATTAAGTCAAACATAAAGGTTGTTGTCATCAGCCAAAAACTATTAAACCTGCATATTGGCAGTTCCTCAAAAGTTCAATGCATTTTCTCAAGGCTGCCTTTATGTTTTGCACAGATTCATAACAGCCTCCAAGAAAATCACAGAGAATGATCATTCTACTAAAATCTAATGGAATGCATACATTTTTTTATTTTATATATATATTTATTTATTTATTTAGCTTGAAGTGTGAAAGGAAATATATATAAGGATTTGAGTTTGAATCTATTCCTCACCTGATGTAATACAGTTGACAGAGACAACAGACTTCGCCAGAGATAATGCGTTATCATCTTGTCTGTGCACATCAAAGATGTGGAGTCTAGCTGGCAGTGGGCATTAGTACCATTGCCATATAAAAACAAATCTTTGATACGGCAGAGTTGAGCAACTGAAGCTCGGCTTTACAAACAAATATATTATAACCTCATACTATATACAATTCCGCTTTACAATTTATCCATAACTTGCAAAACTCGGCTGTTCAAATAGACTCGACCTTTCAAACAAACTCGGCTTTTCAAATATGCAGGGTCTCTGTTCATCTTTTAAACAAAATATTTAACCAAAAACAAAGTATACGTTATAAATTAAAACCATATATATTGATGATAAGATCCAGCACTGTGACATGACGAGTCCGATATTCCCACGGAATCCACAGGAGACAAAGCTGATATGGGTGAGCTATGGTTGTGTTGTTTTGCTTTCCTGAGTATAGCTTGCCTCTCAACATCAGGCAATGAACCCTTGGACAGTAGCTTTGTCACTCGCGGATCCAATCCTGCTGGAGAAGAATCACGATATGTATGAGAGCTTAAGGCAATACCACCGCGTTCAGGTTTATACAGTACCCGGCTTGAATAGAGTAGCAATACCTTGAATAAAATGAGGGTACTGTATTGTACCAGGTAAGCCATTTCTGCTACTTCTTCCCCCATATATGTCATTCTCACTGCTTGGATGCTCAGACTGGTCTAGAGGCCTTAACATAGACATGATATCCACCCTCCGCAACAAAACCCACTATTACCTCAAAATCTTTTATGCTCTACTATATCTCTGTCACAACAATGACATAAAAAAAATGCACATACCAGGACCAGATTATAAATTGGAAATCTTGTTTTATTCGTACCCTGAAACACAATTGACGTCGATATGATATAATTTTAACCCAAAATAATACCCAACGATATATTAGGTGTAAACAAAATACATTATCTCTGGACTCCTTGAACAATGGTAATAACTTGAATATCTGTCCCGCCATGTTTGCACTGTCAGCAGAGCTTCTGGTTCTGAGGGTTTTAATTCAAAAAAAATTTCTAAATTGCTTGTCTTTATCCGTCACAGTGTGTAAACTACTCCTGGTGTTACGGTGTGCGCTGTTTATGGATAAGTATAACATACACGGACTCTCAGCACTGATCTAACTGCAAGGTGGAATTCCTAGTAATGAGTAAATATAGGAATTGAAAACTCCCCACATGTAGGCCTCTCCTTCACTATTCGACATTATTTTGGCGGCGAATGCAAAAAGTACTAGGACCGATTTGCTTCCGCGGTGCAAAGAGGCACCATTAGAACGTGTTTGCGATTGAAACCATATAATATAGTTTTAAATCTTTACGATATATTTTAATCTAATCATACATGCATATCGGTGGTATTATTATATTCTGTTATTGCACATTCGGTGGGATATGTGTATATCGTGATACAACAGAATTTTTTTTTTTTTTATTACATCTGTTGGCTAAATGACTCCGATACACGACTAACATCCGATTTGATAGCGTGGCTTCACTTTATCGAATTTCATAACGTGGCGTCCTATCTGATATTAACAATTTGACAGCGAGTGACAGCGAGTGATATAGATACCCAGATGGCAATCCGCTGTCCTCCGATTTTTCATTAAGTTCTTCCTGCATTCGATTTTCTTTTAAAGTCGGGACGGTTGTGAAATAGTTGGTTATCTCCTCATTCATTCACGCGGAATGTCTCCTGTTCGAATGTAGACGGCTTCATTGAGCCGGAGAGGTTAGTGACAGATTTAAATTTGAAGGGCTAGGCCCGCGCAGGTTCGAACACTGCCATTACCATAGCGGAGTCAAAATAGAGCATGCACAGTGGCGCAAATGTAAAGAGTATGCTAAATATTGTATGCTGGTCCAAACAAGTTTCAGGTAAACCACATGCCAGGGATTCAGGCATAACTAGCTTGTCCTGAGGCCTTGCTTGAGGAATTTATTAATTAATAAATGATAAGCAGTACAGTGGTTTCATTGCAGTAGGAGATTATATGCAACATATGCCACATTTCACCAATATTAGGTTTCATTAAAAAAAATGTCATTTTCTTTTGCTGCTTCCTGTTCCGATGTTACTTGTTCTCTTTCCTTCCTTAGGCCCTTGAATTCATTGTTCCTGATATCCGCCATGTTGTTCTTTGTTGTTGATTTCTGTAGTCCCTCTTTATTCCACTCTTGTGTCTCTTCACATACCATTCTCCCAGATTCTTGTTTTCGCCCCATTGTTAATTCCTTGCAAACGCTGGCACGTTGAACTTATAATGATTAATATGTCATCACATGTATGGAAATTTCAAAATGTTTTGTCTCTCTCACACATAATTCTTCACTAAATAAGAGGTACCGAATCATGCAATACGGTGTTAGATTTGTTTTGCCTCCAGTCAAGTTGGAGGTCCATTTGTGTCATCTCGACACATGGCTTTAATTGGAAGGAATTTGACAAAATAGCAACTGTAGTTGACACTTAAATTGTGACTACTAAATGTTCCAGGTCAATATTGACATACCTTGTAAAATGATTTAAATATTTTCAAAATTGAAGTACCATGTACATGGCATGATGTCGAGACTCGAAAGTATTAATGCGAGTTTTACGTCTTCTGTATTAAATCTATTCTAAGCTGTGCTAATTTTCACTCGAACCTTGTTTTCATAATGTAGGGGCAACCAAGTCTAAGCATATGAATAACAGATAAATCTATTACAGTCAGTATTTAACTGGTATACAGATTACTTAGTTGTGTCCACTTCTAATTGTAGTTCTCCTTTTCATTTCCTTCAGTTATTTGATCAGCAGAAAGTTGAACTTTTTTGAATAAACTGAGGACCCTTTGTTGTGTATCGGAAGGTCCACCAAGGTACCAGTTTCCTCAGCTAGACTTGCCTGACAGGGCGTATAAAGACCCTCTATTAGCCCAGTTTTGGTCTTTATGGTCATTTTTTTTTTTTTTTTTTTTTTAAGCTCTGTTCGGTGTGTTCCTCCTCTGCTGGTTGATTTTTTGTGTGAAACAGACTGAAAGGTGGTTGCCTTGTCGCATCTAGAGCACCAATAAATGCTTATTGGGCATCTTTATATTTTTGCACTTCCCAAGATTTTCCCTTTTTACCCTGATCCATGCCAAACTCTTGGCTGTTCTAACTTGCCATTTTTTTATTTTTATTTTTATTTTTTTGTCCTGAGTCTGGTATTTATTCTAAAACTATTCAAAGTTTACAGTCTTACAGAAACTATGAGTTTATGGACATGATCTCCAATCAAGCTTAGTGTATTTTTGTTTGAAGGTACTGGCAGACGCTGCTAAATATATTTATATAGTGTGGATTCTAATTGTAATTACTGTTTACCTTTGATATTATTAATGTAGCAAACATGTCATATGGTCCTATTATTAAGGTTTTTCATGTTTCTCATGTCCACTGACTCCCATACCGTGTCCAGTGACAATTCTACAAAAATTTTCAGTGTGCCAGCTGTTACTATTATGGTTTGTAATGAATTTTGTCAATTTAAGGAGTGGATTAGCTCTAATTGCTTTTGGTAACACAGTTACCGCATTCTGTTTTGATAAGATATTTTACTTGTGCATCTCTGGTTGCCATCACAGCAGTAGGATGGACAAAATAGCCATATTTCTACACTTCAGCAGCACAGTTTCTTATTAACGTCCTGAAAAAAACTTTTAATTTGTTAGCGGGGACTGTAATTGCTTTCCCTCTATGCACATAGGCCATATAACTACGTTCTATAATATTTGGAGTTATCTCCTATAGAGAGAATATAATGAAGACAACTGATGTAAGCAATTCAACCAAGATGCTTCATCAATGTTACATTCTGCATTTTACAACCTAATATCTGGCAAAATATATAGAATTGCGACTGAAGATGTCCTTTGGCAGACCAGTTGTGGTTATTTCCAAAGAGGGGTGTTATGTCTTATTTCTTCTTTCTTTATACTGACTTGGCAGGTACTTTTATTTGGCCATGCTAATCTTCCCAGCTAACTTATCAACATGTAATTGTCAATCTAACAGGTCCGAGAGTTTGAACAAGCGCTCCGATACCATGTGTAAGGTCTCTGTTCAACATTTGCTATAAAACACTTATCTGATCTTTATATTCAGCAGAAAATTTAAGCAGAAAATAATTGCAGGAGGATTTAAACTTAAACTCTAATAACAGATTCACGGTTTCAGAATATTCCTAAGTTCACAAACCCACTAACCAGTTGATGCTAAGACATGATAAATGGCAGGTACTCGGAAGAAAATACATAAAAGGTGTTGCACAAACCGCAGGGTTTAATCGATGAATGTTGGATGAACTTTTCTAGCTGATAACTGCTGGAACCGTGATCCTCCTCTCCATCTTATGGGACAGATTATAGAACCAAAATGTTCCTCCCAGCCAATTTAGGATTTAATCCTAAATCCAGAGGACGCCTCCTCTGCCCCCGTGCCCAAAATCCCGAGAACAGTGAGTCTCCCTCCCACAGTGGATAAATTTCACCACAACAACCTTCTCAAATTCCTCACAACAGCCTTCTCCCCTTTCATCTCCGAACCAAAAAAAAGGGACCCCTTCCTCCTTCATATCTTCTTGCTTAAATAGCAATCTGCCCCACCGCCACAACACCATCCAGCTAAGACCTCCATAAATATAGAAATGAATGTTTTGAAAGAGATGTCATTCGAATGATAGATGATAAGGTTGTATTTAAAGAGCTGCTATCCAAATGTAAGAGGATAAGGTTTGCATTAATGAGGTGTAATTCGAAATGTAAGATGATAAGGTGGTGTTAAAGAGCTGTCATTTCAAATGTCAGAGGATATGGTTGTATTAATGAGATGAAATTCAAATTCGAATGGATTTAATCATGGTGCTTTGAATCTTTAATAAATTTTCTAATTATTCTTTAAAGTTTGTTTTCTTTATGTTTGTATATTATATTTAAACTATTAGTTAAATATTAGGAAGTAGGAACTTAGGGTGTGGGTTGT